>CM075811.1:9231706-9394268 GCA_037975025.1 Excoecaria agallocha | reverse complement strand
TTACAAGAGCAAATTATTCAACTAAAAAGGTAAAATGATATACATAAATCGAGAAATTTATTGGTTTTGGAAATATAGGTTCCCTCATGCATATTTACAAAAACTCTTTTTATGTGGTTTTTGGGATAAAAATGGACATTGGTTCATTTTATTGTAAAAACCTATTTAATTAGATAAAAATGATTTTAAATGAATTTTCCATTTAATGTACAAAAATTCTTTTTCACTATTACATTCCCTAAAATTGAAAACATAAGAAAAATAAGGGTTAATTATAAAAAAAGGGTCTCAACTATAGGGTACCTTACAATTTTGTGCCACATCTAAAAATATTGTAAAAAAGAACCTCAACTATAAGGTACCTTACAATTTTGGTACTATGTCGCTATTTCATCGTTGTTCCATTGCTATTCCATCTTTATTCGATCATTCCCCCTTCAATAGCGATGGAGTACCAAAATTATAAGGTACCCTATAGTTGAGATCCTTTTTTGCAAGATTTTTAGATGGGGTCCAAAATTGTAAAGTACCATATAGTTGAGATCCTTTTTTGTAATTAACCTAAAAATAAATAATAAAGTACAAAAATAAAATAAATAAATGAAGTAAACCAAATAGACCACCACTAAATAAACATAAATAAAAATGCAATAATGAAAATAAAGAGCAATAAAAGGGAAGAAATAGAAATATCCCAAGACTAGTCTTTCTAAGGCAAATTAACTTCCAAAAGAACTCTCTAAATGCATGACAAATAATCGCTAAAAAAACACATAAAAAATTAATTATAATATAAAATGTAATATAAATCAAATAATAAAATTAAAATACATTCTAGAATAAATATTAAGTGTACATAATACTAAACATGCTATAATAGAAGAAAAATGATAATAAATTATGGTTAAACATGTAAATAAATTATACAATCAAAATAATGCATGAAATAGACTTAAAAGCTAAAAAAGGTGATAGGCCAATAAAAGAGAGGGCAGACGGCCAAATAACGAATGAGGGAAGGGTCAGAAGGAAGGCGTCAAGATGTCCCATTGGTCGTTGTGATCGACGGCCGTCTTTTGGGCCTTTTTCCTTTTTGTCACTCGAAAACACAAGTAGAATAAGAAAAAATAAGCAGTGAAGGGAAATAAAATTATCTAACCCTAATCATGCTTATTTATAGCCTTAAAACATGCCAAAACTGAAGAATAACAATAAAAGTACATCTAAATCATGCTTAAACATTAAATAATCATGCAAATACAGTAATTAAATGAAAAACTCGTGAGGGATTAATAAAGAAATATTAACACCTAACATGCCATTCTAACATTTTAAATAAATCCATATCATTATGGCAATCATGCAATCATAGATATCATGAATAAACAAATAAAATCACATAAAATCACATATTATGGCATCATAAAATAACAAATAAATCTAATATAATTATGTGATCATGATGAAATAATAAAGAGAGAGGCTAAAATCCATAATATTACCCTCAAAAATCTTAGTTCTGTACTTTGGAAAGCTTGATATGATCCTCAATCCTTGATTCCTACATTTCATAAGAGAATATACAAGTTTTATGTGAAAGAATATTGCTTAAGGCTGTACAATTTCTAACAACAGAGAATTAAGTTTCCTTTTCTAAAAAATCAGCCTCTTTTTTTTCAAGTGAGAACTTTCCCCCTTTGAAAACCCTAGATTTTTATTTGAATACCTAGGAAAGAGTTTGAGATTCATTCTAACTCTAATCCCTTCAAATCTAAAATTTCGAATCTGATAACTCCAATATTATGTTTAATTTTAGCATATTTTTACTAGTGTTTGAGCCTTGTTTTTCATGTTTTATGTAATAAATTTCTCTTATTGAGCTAAATAAGGCAATATTAATAATTTGGAAGTTTTAAGGTATTTAATGGTGCAATTTTAACTTTTTATGCAGAAATTGAACTGCACTCAGCTGAGACCATTGGTGTTAGCCATATGCCCTACAGTTGTCCAAAGCGTACCATTTCACAATAGACTCGACTGAGACCAATGGTTTCAATCGTGTCCAATTGAAGATTTTGAGCCATTCAATCCAGAAGGGTATGCATGGCAAAGATACTTTGGTCTCCACCTTGTGTTGCATCTACCATTTTGTCTCAATGGACTCAGCTGAGACACTTTGGTCTCGATCGAGTGTTTTTTTACCGTGCCACTTTAACTTACTTAACTCAATAAAGACATTTTGGTCTCAACCGTGCACTACTTAAAAGGACTATAAAAAGATGCAAATTTTCATATCTAAATAGTTCTTTTAGGGAGGGAGGTTTTTCGATTTTATGCCTCCCATTGTATTAGGTCGTGTTCCTTTACATTTTTAGGGTTCATATGCTTAGTTTGATTTGTAAGAATTTTATTTTTACATTGATTTCACATTTATACTTAAATAAACATCAAAGTGTGATTTAGATATGGATTGAGTATTGTTCAATGAAGTTACAGCTGGGAGAAAAAAGGAAGAAAGCTAGACCATACTCAGATCTACATTTTCAAATCTACATTTCAAAGATCTACATTTATAATGGGCTTAATATTTTTTTCTTGCATTTTTCTTATTGTTTTCAATATGAGTAGTGATTAATCCTTTAGTTGTTTGGGGGTCTTTGAATCCCTACTAATGTAAGACATTGAGTTTATTTTGTTTTAAATATATATTTTGGATGTTTCTTTTTCCTTGTGCTTATTTTGGTATAGATGTTATTCAAGTATTTATGTTATTAATCTTATTCAAGTTGATGGATTCATGCTTGTTTAATGGTTATATCATGTATGCTATGTTTTTCTTCATATATGTTGTAGTTTTGATGTCATTTTCATAATAGTAGCTATTGGATCTAGAGTTTATTTGTTGTAAAATCAGAAGAAGAGAGGAAAACGAATAGGTATTGAATTAATAGTCTCCGAAATGGGATACTTGTTCATATCTAGGTCTTGGGATCCGTACTTATGTTGGCTATCGAATAGGCTCCGAAATGGGATACTAGTTCATATCTAGGTCTTGGGATCCGTACTTATGTTGGCTATCGAATAGGCTCCGAAATGGGATATCGGATAGTTCAAGTAGTAGGCTCTGGAATAGGATACTAGGGGTATAGATGGGTTGTGCACCTTCAATTTATATTAATATTATGATAAAAATTGATATTGCATTGGGTAAGGGAGGATTTGAATCCCGAACAACATTGTTAGCCATTGTCAATTTGTACAAGTTATATTCTATCCTTACCATTTTTACTTTATTCATACTTGTTTTTAATTTATATTCTCATTGATTGTTGAAATCCCACATACATATACAACAAATCGGGTAATTCTTTAAGCACATAAATCCAACCACTTAAGTTTTTGTATACTTACTTGCTTCCCTTAGGTTCGATATCTCGAGATCGTAAAAATATCCCAATATATTACTTACCTATTCAATACACTTGCTGAGGTCACATCAAGTTTTTGGCCATTGCTAGGGATATTGGCATGTTTAATTTCAAATTTGATTAACCGTTTTTATGTGTTTTTTGTTTATTTATTCTTTCAGGTGATTTTGGTGCATGAACATATTTCATCTACATAATTTAGCACCATTTGATCTTAAAATCGAGAAGCAAACAAATTCGAGCAGAAAATATGAATAACCCACCTAATCTAAAAATATCTCTTGTGAAAGAAGAAGAAGAAGAAGAAGGACAATAATAATGGCAAAATAGGAATTGTGATGGTCCAAGACCAAGGACTATACATGATTATGCCACTCCAAGATTGAATAAGAAGCATAGAATAGTATTGCTCCCTCAACAATAATGTTTTGAGCTAGAACCAACAATGATCATGATGGTTTAAAGAAATCAATTTTCAGGATCGAATATAGAGGATCCAGTATAACATCTAGATATCTTTTTGGTGATCAGTGATATAGTCCAAATACAAGGTGTGAAAATAGATGCAATAAGGTTAAAGCTTTTTCCTTTCACTCTCATGAGAAAAGCAAGAGATTAGTGGTTCATACTACCAAGCCAATCTATTCATTCATGGGAACAAATGTAGGAAAATTTTCTTGTAAGATTCTTTCCACCCACTAAGACAAAAAGCATGAGGAACAACATTTACAAATTCCAACAATTAAATGATGAAACCTTCCATAAAGCTTGGGAAAGGTTTAGGAGGATCTTGAAGAGCTATCCTTATTATGAGATCACAATGCACCAGTTAATGTTAACATTCTATGCATCTTATAACTCAAATACAAGGTCTCTATTGGATGGCGCATCAGGAGAAAGTTTCATGAACAGAGTCCCAGAAGAAGTCTTTTTGCTTTTTGATGAAATGGCCATGAATGAGGCTCAGTGGTCTAGTTCAAAAACACTAATAAAAAGATAAGGAGTTCATGTTGTGGATGAAGTAGCTATGCTAAAAGGTCAAATGGAGCTATTAAATAAGGAGCTTAATGGGCTAAGAGTTCAAAATATGTTAGCAGTTAGCCAAGAGGGTAGTGCTTTTAAAGGAGGAAATTCAAGCAATGATGCAAGGACAATATAGCCATACAACCAAGAAATAGGAGTAGTGAATGCCTTACATGAGTATAAGAGAAATAATCCATTTAGTAATCATTACAATCCTGGATGGACAAACCATCCAAATATCTCCTGAAGAGATGGAAATCAAGTTTCAACATCAAACACTAATCCTAGAATACCATTTAATCCACCCTCACACAACTAAGCCAACAGCATCTATACTTATCATCACTTACCCACAACTTCAAACACTCATTATCAAGCCCTATACCAACCACCTCAAGCTCACCAAACACATTACCAACCTTCTGATTTTCAATAAAGACAACCTCTACCATAAGAAAAGAAATCGAATATTAAGGACATGTTTGCTAGTTTCATGACTAGCCAAAATCAATTTATGACAAGCCAAGAGGAAAGGTGGAAAGCTCAAGAGTAATTAAACAGTAACCAAGATGCAACTATAAGGAATTTGGAAACACAAATAGATTAAATTGCAAATTCCATTTCAACAAGGCCACCATGTATTTTTTCCATCAAATGTTGATCAAAATCCTAAGGAGAAAGCTAAAGCAATATCATTAAGGAGCGGTAAGCAAATTCAAGGAGCTGAGCAAGGTAACAATGCTTCATCTTCTACCAAAATGATGGAACCAACAACAAAGTTATGTGATTCTAACTCTAAAAATGTAGAAGAGACTCCAAAGCCAAAATATAAAGGTAAGGCTATCATTAATTCTAATTTGCCATTTGATCCATCATACTTGCCATATCCTTTAAAAGCTAGAAAAGAGAAAAATAATGAGCAGTTAGAAAGATTTTTAAATATGTTCAAGAAATTACATATAAACTTGCCATTTGCTAAAGCTTTGCTACATATGTTGAAATATGCTAAGTTTATGAAAGAGTCATGCTTAAATAAAAAAAACTAGAGGGGTAGGTGCTATCCAACTTTTGAAAAATTGTAGTTTAATTTTAATGAATAAAATTTCTGAAAAATTAAAGGATCCTGGTAGTTTTACTTTACCATGTGAATTGGACAAGAATTTTGTTGGACATTCACTATATGATTTAGGAGCTAGCATAATTTTAATGCCATATTCCATTTTTAGGAAGCTTAAGTATAGAGACATTAAAGAGATACAGATGACACTTTAATTAGCAGATCGTTCAGTAAAGCACCCTAAGGGAATCATAGAAGATTTTCTAGTTAAAGTGGGAAATTATATTTTTCTAGTAGACTTTATAGTAATGGATATAGATGGGGATAAAAAGGTTTCATTAATTATAGGAAGGTCATTCCTGAATATAGCAAGAGCACTCGTAGATATATATGTACAAAAAGTAACCTTGAGATTCAATGACGGAGAAATGGTATTCAATATCAACAAGATAATGAAGCACCCGCCATGTGACTTTCAGGAGTCATTATGTTGTGTAAATGCCATTAAAAGCTGTACAGAAGAGGTGTAAAAAAAGATCTTGCTAAACGACCTATTAAGAAGTTGCTTGATGCATGCAATTGAAGCGGAGGACTTGAAAGAAATTGAAAAAGAAATTGTAGCAAAGGTAGAGGAGGAGTATGAAAAGGGAGATTCCAATGAAAAGGGGAAGAGAGATTTTAAAACTCAACTCAAACCCCTTCCCTCTCATTTAAAGTATGTATTTTTAAATGATGAAGCAAAACCAGTAATAATATATTCTATTTTAACAAGTACCGAAGAGGAATTGTTGTCAAAAGTGCTAAGGAAACATAAAGGGGCCATTGGATGGGAGACATGGGATCTCAAGTGAACCAGGCCAAGTTACTGCACTCATCACATCTTGATGGAGAAAAATTATAAACTAGTGGTGCAACCCTAAAGGAGATTGAATTCGGCAATGCAAGAGGTAATTAAGAAGAAAGTTTTTAAATTACTCAATGCAGGAATAATCTTTCCTATCTCTGATAGCAGTTAGGTAAGTGCAGTTTAATGTGTTCCTAAGAAAGGGGAGTGATAGTGGTATAAAATAAACAAAATGAACTCATTCTGACTCATACGGTTATGGGTTAGAGGGTATGCATCGATTATAGAAAACTAAATAGTGCAACTAGGAAAGATACTTCCTTTTACCATTCTTTGATCAAATGCAAGAAAGGCTAGCGGATAATAGGTTTTACTATTTCCTAGATGAGTATTTAGGGTATTTACAAATTCCTATAACCCCTAAGGATCAAGAAAAAACAACCTTCACTTACCCTTATGGTACTTTTGCTTATAAGAGGATGCCTTTTGGATTATGTAATTCACTAGCTATGTTTCAATGGTTTATGATGGTTATATTCCATGACTTGATAGAGAAATTTATAGAGGTATTAATGAATGATTTCACCATTTATGGAAAAGATTTTGAGAGCTGTTTAAGACATCTTGACTTAGTACAAGAAATGTGTGAGAAAGCCAACCTAGTGTTGAATTAGGAAAATTTTCATTTCATGGTAAATGAGGGCGTTGTTTTAGGCCATAAGATTTCAAAAGTGGTGATAGAAGTGGATAGAGCTAAGGTAAAAGTGATTGAGAAGCTTCCCCCTCTAACTAATGTCAAAGGTGTTAGGAGTTTTTTAAGCCATGTAGGTTTTTATCATAGATTCATTAAAGATTTCTCAAAAATTACAAAACCTTTATCAAATTTGTTAATGAAGGATGCTCCTTTTAACTTTACTAAAGAATGCTTACAGGCATTTAACACGTTGAAACAAAGCTTGATTTTAGCACCGATAATTATTTCTTCTGATTGGAATCTTCCATTTGAATTGATGTGTGATACAACTGACTTTGTAGTCGGAGATATGCTAGGAAAAAGGAAAGAAAGAATCTTTTACACATTCTACTATGCAAGCCATACCTTGATGGGAGCTCAAGTCAATTACACAACAATTAAAAGGAGTTTATTGCAATAGTTTATGAATTTGAAAATTTTAGATCTTATCTTCTTGGCTCTAAAGTGGTTACATGGTGTGATCATGTAGCTTTATGGCATTTATTTGCAAAGAAGGAAATGAAGCCAAGATTGATTTGGTGGGTTTTATTGTTACAAGAATTCAATTTGGAGATAAAGGATAAGAAGGGTGCAGAGAATTTTGTTACGAACCATTTTTCTCGCTTAGAGCATGAGCATATAAAAAAAGGAGAGATTAATTATTGCTTTTTAGATGAGTTAATGTATGCTATTTATGCATGTAATGTTAATGTTCTTTGGTTTGTTGACATAGCTAATTATCTTGTAGGTGGATTTATTCCTAAGGATTTGACATGGCAGCAGTGTAAGAAATTAAAAGCTGATGTAAGATTTTACATTTGGGATGATCCATATTTTTTTAAGTTGTATACGGATCAAGTACTTAAGAGATGCATCTCAAAGGAAGAACAAGGACCAATTACGCAAGCTTACTATGGAGGTGAAGCTGAAGGGCATTATGGTGCCAATCGAACAGTTGTAAAGATTCTCCAATTAGATTTTTATTGTCCAGCCATGTTCAAGGATGTGAAAAATTTTATGTTAGGTTGTGATAAATGTCAAAGAATAGGAAATATCTCTAAAAAGGATGAAATGACTTTGAACAATATCATAGAAGTTAAACTGTTTGATATTTGAGGAATAAATTTCATGGGACTATTTTTGGTTTCCTTTGGATTTGAATACACTCTAATAGCTATCAAGTATGTAAGTAAATGGGTAGAAGTCATAGCTACTAGGACTTGTGATTCTAAGGTAGTGATGGAATTTTTATGCAACAATATTTTCACCAGATTTGGAGCACCTTGAACTGTAATCATTGATGGTGGAAAATACTTTGTAAACTACTAGTTTAAGGCATTACTAAAGAAATTTGATGTAAGGCACAAAATCACAACATCTTATTATCCTTAGGCAAATAAGCAGGTAAAAGTTTCTAATAGAGAGTTAAAAGCAATCTTAGAGAAAATCATCAACGGGCCTAGAAAGGATTGATCTTTGAGGTTAGATGAAGCATTATGGGCCTGCATAACTACTTTTAAAACTCCATTTGGAATGTCTATATTTAGGTTCATGTATGGAAAGTCATGTCATTTACCTGTAAAATTAGAGCATAAGGCTTTTTAGGCAACAAAATTTTTGAATTTTGATCTAAAGAATGCTGGAGAAGAACATCTTTTGTAGGTGAACGAATTGGAGGAATTCCATTTGTGGGCATACAACAATGCGAGAGGCTATAAGGATAAGACAAAGCTATGGCACAAAAACAAATTAGCACCCAAAGAGTTCACTCCGGGAATGAAAGTTTTGGTGCATGATAGCCGTCTTTGATTATTTACAGGAAAACTCAAATCAAGCTGGAAAGGTCCTTATGAAGTTGTGGATGTCACTCAGTATGGAGTAGTCACTGTCAGACACCTGGGTGATGGTCGAGAGCTCAAGGTCAATGGTCACCACCTTAAGCCATACTTTGACTCCAGGTTTGTAGTCGCTTCGGTGGTCATTACATTGGAGGATGTGTCATGAGAGAGTTCAAAGTTGAGTTGGCAACTTATTAAACCTAGAACTTCTTCTAAACCCAAACCTCATAACTATTTTTCTTTAACCGTGTTCTTAATTTTGTTTAAATTGTTGTTTTATGATTTTACTTGTGGTATCAATAAGTGGTGTTTTTGTTGATGATGCTTTAATAATGCTATCATGATTATATACATGCATGAAGATGTGAGAATAGTTGAAAAAGTGCAAAAATTTGTCGGACTCGGCTGAGACCAATGGTCTCAGCCATGTACAACAATTGATGTTCGAATATAGAAGGTATCACTTGATTGAGACCAATGGTCTCAGTCATGTCCAAGTAAAAATTAAATTTATGCATTTTGAACCACTCGATCGAGACTATTGGTCTCAGCAACGTGCATTAGAATTTTTTTTGGCCAGAAGGGGTCACTCGGCCAAGACCATTTGATCTCAGTCAAGTGCTATCAAGGTCTTTTCAAATTTGCATGGTGGACTCGATCGAGACCAAATGGTCTCAACCATGTCTTTTAATTTTTCAAAACTCAACATTTTAATTTTATGTCTGACTCGACTGTAACCAATGGTCCCAGTCGAGTCCTTAGGGATCTTTATCAAGTCCATCTATAAATATACCCCAAGAGTCATGACCCTTCACCTCTACTTCATTTCTCCTCCAAACTTCTTAAGAAATCCAGCATTCTATTATCTTTCTCTTCATTCTTTGTGCATTTTTCTTTGATTGAAGCATCAAATCAAGTAAGTATCCATTTTTGTTTTTAATTTACACTTCATCTTCTTATCTAAGTTTATTGTTCTCCTAAGCATGCTTAGTTTAGTTATCTTTTTTAATGAGAATTTTAGATTTTATTTGTTGTTTAGTTGTGTTTGGAGTGTTTTGTACACAATACATATATAGAGTTAGGGTTTGAGGTTTAAACCAACTTTTTAATTTCATTTCCTATTTTTAAGGCATGCTTTGTCACCTTAACATTTGGGGAATTTAATTTGCTTGGGCTTGATTTTATTTGATGTATTTTAGTGCAATTATTGATCGTATATGCCAATTGTTTGATAAAAAGCCCGAAAGAAGTGAGAATTCTACCTTGCCTACCCATTTCTCTTTTATATGCATAATTTCCCTTAGAACTATATTTTAAACAAGTGCAATTTGCTATGTGTGTTTAAACATGTAGGGAATGTTATCTTGGTGCTTATCAATTCGATGCCTTGATTGTTTTTTAGTTAGATTAAAGTTTGAGTTTATATTGTGTTTTATGCTTTACTCTTGTTCATTCTCATTAGCTTTATTTTTTGTTTTTTGTTTTCTTTAAATTTGTAGTCAATGTGACTTTGCTAGTCCCATGTCGTGATTGTAGTTATTTTGTCTAATTAGACTACTGTAATGTGTGGTGTTGGAAGTATAAATTTCTTTTCTTGTGAAAAGTATTTTAGTTATCCTAAATTATTATTGCACTTGCATGCTTGATTGGTTGTTAGTTGTAGCACATATTTGTGATGTATTTTCGTGCTTTATTTGTTCAATTTTTCTCCCTTGCTTTGTGTGTTTACTCTTAATGTGTTAGAATCTTATTATGAGTTATCTATTTTTGCAAGTGGCACCTAAGTGCATGTAACGCTCCCCTCTTAACTAAATTTCTAATATAATTCCTTTATTTTCTTTAATGAATTTAGTTTGTCTAATTAATTGAATAAAAATTTTGGCGGCATAACGACTAAAAACTAAAATTTCCAAAACCTGTAATAAAATAAAATTTCACTCCCTGTATCAATTTTCCCAACTCTCATACTTCATTCAAGCGACACAACACTTCTAACTCATTTCTCATATATAGTCAAATATCACATGCATTCACATCTCCCATAATGTGCATGTAGCATTTATATTACATATATATATATAATACATAACCAAAATGTAATAATCTCTCTTATGTACATGCCACAACTATTCCTTCACTGTCTAATTCCTTGCACCTGTCCCTACGCGCAGTCAAAAATAAAACTACACACTGATCAATATAGTCACTCAGTGGTGGATGCACTTACATAAAATTTCACTAACTATTTTATATATTAATTTAAACTTAAATTATTATCCTCTCTTTAATAAGTTGAACCTATCCAAATTAATCAAAATTTATTCCCTTTTACGCTATTATTTACTTTAATTTACTCTAATAATTAATTTTCTTATTAAACTTTATTTAGTTACTAAACTTTATAAAGATTTGCAATTAAGTCCCTGAGTTGACTTTTTTCTTCATTTTGACCTAAATTTTGACTCGTTTGACTTTTATTAAATTTTCAATGGATAAATTACATTTTAGTCCTTCAAATTTTTTCAAGGATGGCAAATTTACAATTTAGTTCCTAAATTTTTGACTAATTATAGTATTTCCCTGTTTACTTCATTTAGCTGTTTTAGCCTCTTTGTTCATTTTTGTCCTAAATTACCAATTTACCCTTGCTTTATCGTATAACTACGATTTTGTCCTTATTTATCATATTAGCCTCATCTTTCCCATTATTTATTATACATTTATTTTTATGGCACCTAATTCATCATAATTACTCTTTTATCCCAATTATCATGAAAATTACCATTTTGTCCCTAGTTGACACCAGTGAAAAACCTCGAATTGGATAAGCGAAATAAAAAATTCGGTGTACTTGAGGGATTGTACATCTAGGTACGACACCTAACCCCAGCACTACTATATGTTATATTTTAGCTATCATGTCACACATATCATGATCATTTCTGATAACAATTGTCTCATAAATTCATGGTATCCCGCAAAATATATTTCTATGGCTAGCTATACTATCCCAAAGTCCTGGAATTACCCACTAAATACTAAGGACATTATTCCACTTTATATAATATCATATTTTTACTACATCATTTATTCTTTTCATCTTAATTTAATTACACCAAACTCCCAAACACCCTTAATTAAGTTTAATGGTCATACATCCATCACATAAACATTAATTATCACTTTATTTTAATTAGATCACATCATTTTACTCATGTATAGTATTCGTCCATCAAGGAATTCTTCACTTACAAATTGTTTCTCATTCCAACTTCATGCCATACACAATTTCACATTCATTTTTAGTCATTTCATGGTGAATTAAAGTAACTACACATGAAAAATTTTAAGTTTCATTAACCTGTCACATTATGTAACTATGACATAATCCATCACAATAATTATTTTTCATCTCAATTGGCATTATTACACTTATAATACCTTAAATGGATAAAACAATATTAAATGCCTAATTTTTAATTAAGTTACATTAAGGTATCTTAAGTATCCTAATTCGGCCACCAAGCTTCGACCCTCTTAAGTTTTGTTTTCTTCATTTATTCAAGTCTCTAAATATTTATTCTAACATATTATCAAGTTTTATCAAGTTGGTTCACGAATTCAAGCCATATAACATAGTTACATAATGAAAAATTCAAAAGAAATTAAAGTAAATTAGTGAAATTAAAGGTAATTTGTATCCATTAATCTCAAATTGGCTTTCATTATGCCTATCCCTCCTTCTCCTTTCCTTTTCCCTTGCTATTTTTCCTTTTCTCTTCTTTTTCCTCTTTTGGCAAAAAATGGAGAAGGAAAAATCATAAGTTTTTGTTACAAATTTAAGCAAATTAAAGCTATAAATCAACTCTCCTAATCATTATCTACATGCTCCTATAATTTCTCCCACTAATCTCATAAAACCATAAATTTTTTCTTACTTTCTCTTACCTTTTTTCTTTGGTTTCTTGGCTTCCTTTTGATACAAGCCCTTTTTTGAGTTAAAGAGGAAGGAATTTTAAGTATAGGGTTAAATTCTGAGCTTAGAATTCAAGGAGAGAAAGCTTGATTGAGTGAAAATGGAGGGAGGTGAGACAAAAGAGAGGTTTCGAATTTGCTAAAAAAAGAATGAGAAAATGATAGAATCTTGGGAAGATTTTTAGATATTTAGTTTCTTATATAGAATGCTTTAAGTGTACAAAAGAAAGGGCTAAGATTTACTTGGTAACTATTGAATCTAATGGCTTTAGATTATGCCATATGTCACTTATTCAATCATGTCCACATATCCTACTACCCTATGCTTGCATATACCAGATTATAACTTCCTAAAAATGACTCCTATGTCTTCTCATAATTAAATTCTCGAGTTTGTCTCCTCAAATAACCCGATTTCAATTTTTCACCTTGAAAATTGAGCTTTTTATCTAAAATTTAGAATGCTCTGAAATTTTTCCTTAAGTGTCACTATATATTAAAGAATATATGGTAAAAATTTCAGTTTATTCCAACATTGTTTCGATATACTTTTAACTTCAGTGATTTGTAAAGCCGGTCCGAAACCCAAAATTTCAGAATTATTAAAATTGTTATTTTTTAGTTCCCTGAGTGTCATTATAGTACCATTATATTCCATTTAACATGTACTTTTATATTTTATATTAAACTCACACTGCCCGCTAGTTCATCCATCCTAGGATTTCTTGGCTCAAGCACATTTAAAGGTATATTCTTTTTAAGTTTTCTATCTTATTCAATTCTGATCACTCTGAAACTTGACCTAAGGTAACTGTTCATACTCTACAACATATCATGCATGACAAATACAAATTTAGGGGTGTTATAGTGCACCCGAACAAAGGCAAGATCTTCATCCTCAACCCTACATGAATCTGGCAAATCAAAGGCTCCAGGATGGATTCCAACCGAGTTCAAGGATGAATAGGCCATTTTTAATTAGCAAGAATATCTATCCACTCTGTATATTGACATAGAGCTGATGTAGGAACTACCGATGAAAGATGAAATTGACAGTTTAATTAATGGAGTTGGCTAGAGAGCATTCATCGAGCAGAGGGAGAAAGTCTATCCCAATCTTATGTGGTATTTCTTGGGAACTGTAAAATTTCAAATTGGTAAAAATATTCATACTGATGCCGATAATGTTAGCTTCTGGCTTAATGTCTCTCCCTACCAAATGAGCTTCAACAAATTCTTTGTGTTGGGATTTGATCTGCATATCTCTAGGGGGCTTTGAGAATTTGAATAACCAAGAGGTGTGGATGGGAATTTATGATGAGAAAGACCCCACTACGTTCGATGGTAGCAATACTAAGGCTCACCACCTGAAAAATCACCTATTGAGGATTATGCATAGGTACTTGGCTTTGGCATTCGTTAGCCATCATATAGGTCTTGGCAATGTCAATGCCAACGAGGCCATCATTCTTTATGCTATGTAACATGGTATTCGCCTTAATAGAGTTGTCTTCATTTCATAAAAGATTGATGGCTTGCGAATCTATAATAAAAAAGGATTCCAATCTTACTTTATGAGGATATGTGACAACTTTGGCTAGATACCATAACCACCCCAACCTAGGAAAAGTTGTAAGAAATCCAATTCTGATAGATAAAAAGATGTTGAAGAATATGTTGATCCTCATAGATGACCAAAGATTTCCAAGACAAGGGTACACAACGGTTTCCACCAAAGTGTAGTATAGAGAGGCTATAAGGAAGAATGTTACGAAGCTCCAGCAAGCGAAAGCAGGCACCATCACTCTTTCCAATGAGCAGTACATTGCTATCAACAGTCACCTCAACACCATGATTGAGCAGATAGACCAAATTGTCACTATTATAAGGATGTTGCAATCACGCTTTGATGCCCAATTTTCTCCTGCTCCTCCTCCTCCACCAGCTCAGGAGTGAATCATTTCAGGGATTTTCCTCAACCCCAAATTTTTGTGAATTTTGTATCTTTAGTTTGCTGAGGAAAGTAAAAGTTTTAAGTGTGGGGTGAGGGTAGTTTATAGAGTTATTTTTATGAACTTATCTTTAATGATTGGGATATTTTTACTTGTTTAACATTAACACCATAGTTTGTTTATGTTGCATTCATATTATCTTGTTGTGAGTAGTTTATTTAGTTAAGTTTAGTTTATTTGTATTTCTCTTAATATTTAGTTATGTTATTTTTATGCTTTTAAGTTTGTGTTTATTTACTTTTTATAGTTTAATTTACATTTTGTTAGTTTTTGCTTATCTTTTTTATTTCTAGTTTTTGATTAATCTTAGCCATTTCACATCTTTTATTCATTTTTATATCTTTAATTTTCTATCTTAATTTATCGTTCTATAGTTTGTTATCTTCGGTTGTTATCAAAGATTTTAGCATTTTAGTTTAGTTTGCCCTTAGTTATTTCCATTGTGAACACATTGAACTTAGTTTGAGAAAAACTTATTTTTAGGGAAGTTAAACGACCGAAGAGTAGCTTATTGTAAATTTTTTTCCTTTGCCAATTAGGTTTAATTAAATTGATACCGGTAGGTCTCTAAATAATGTGCACTTTAGGCTTATTTTTAAGGAAATCCAAAAAACCAAAGCATGAAAGTGATCGAATGAGAATTTTAGAGGGCTAAAACCTTCCTTATCACCCTTCAAAGTATTCATAGCAATTTAAGGATAAAGTTTAAAATGATTTAAGCAGCATGTTATTAGAAGCCTCTAAAAACTTTTGACCTACCTGGTACTGATTTATCTTCCTTGTATGACCCTTTGAGCTATTGAATTATGCTAAATGCATACTAATTTTAATTTTTGGAACACTAATGTAAACATCCTAGCCTTAAAACCTATTTCTTACCCTTAGAGAACTAGCCACTCTTAGAGTGATTAAAAGAATATCTTTCGGGACTAAAAAAGGGATGAGTGAAAAATACGGGTTAACTATCGAGAAAATTTAAGAATTAAATTATCCTGTGGATGTCTAGAATTATTCCTAGAATGTAGTTGTATTTTGGCATTATTAGCAAGCATGTCTTTTTAAAAGAAGAAGAAGAAGAAGAAGAAAAAGAAGAAAAAGAAGAAAAAGAAAAAGAATAAAAAAAATAGGATGAAATAAAGTTCTTAATTATAGCTTAAAGAAGTGTGGGGTAGCTTGTTGATAGTAGAGAAGGAACTTTAATGCTTGTAATTTAATCAAGCAATAACATTGTCAAGTGAACATTGTAGTATAGTCTTTCTCTTAGAAATCTAAATTTTGAGAATCAGCATACATTATGGGTAGTCTAGCATTTACAACCACTTTAGACCAAGAAAAAGGTAGAATGTGAGCTAAAAATTTTATAGTATTATCAGGTTGAATGGAGTTATTGAATGACTGTTCTAATTTGCATATCTTTTGCTTTTCTTTTGTTAGCTATAACCCTAAAATATTGCAACCAGTTTAAGATCTAATGATCTTTCTTTATTTAGAATTATTTGCAGAGATGACCTTCGGGTTTCAGTGATAAAGAAGAGACCTATGGTGACTTTTCAGTTTTAAGAGTAAACTTGCATGTGCAAACTTTGCATACGAATTCTTTTCTCGATTGTCGATTTACACTGGAGTTTTAATTTAGAAGTTGTCATTTGGCCAAACACAAACACAACAGGAGATTAATTGGTACAATTTAAGCTAAACTCTTTTTGGTTTAGGATGATAGTTAGTGATTTTTGCTATAGTGCTATTTAACTTTTCTCAAAATTTGTGATTTTTTTCTTTAAATTTCATTTTACGAAAATATGGTTAGTTTAATTGCTCGAGGGTGAGCAAAAGCTAAGTATGGGGTAGTTGATAACTCCAATTTTGTGTTTAATTTTAGCATGTTTTTACTAGTGTTTAAGTCTTTTTTTGCATGTTTTATGAAATAAATTTCTCTCATTGAGCTAAACAAGGCAATATTAAGAATTTAGAAGTTTTAAGGAATTTAATGGTACAATTTTAACTTTTTATGCAGAAATTGACCTGCACTCGGCTGAGACCATTGGTCTCTATTGTGTACCCTACAGTTGTCCAAAACATACCGTTTCATAATGGACTCGACTAAGACCAATGGTTTCCACCATGTCTAATTGAAGATTTTAAGCTATTTAGTCCAAAAGGATATATACAGCTGAGACAATTTGGTCTCCATTGTGTGCTGCATTTATAGTGCCATTTTGCCCCAATGGACTTGGTTGAGACACTTTGATCTTGATTAAAAGCTCTACTATAGTGCCATTTTAACTTACTTGACTTAGCTGAGACATTTTGGTCTCAGTCGTGCACCGCTTTAGAGGACTAAAAAAAGCTGCAAATTTTCAGATCTAAAAAGTTTTTTTTGGGGAGGGAGCTTTTTAAGTTCTATGCCTCCCATAGTATTAGGTCGTATTCCTCTACATTTTTAGGGCTCATACACTTAGTTTGATTTGTAAAAATTCTATTTTTACATTAATTTCACATTTATATTTAAATAAACATCAAAGTGTGATTTAGATATGGATTGAGTATTGCTCAAAGAAGTTATAGTTGGGAGAAGAAAGAAGGAAGTTACACCATACTCAGATCAACATTTTTAGATCTACATTTATAATGGGTTTAAGAGTTTCTTCTTCCCTTTTTCTTGTTGTTTTCAATATGAGTAGTGAGTAATCCTTTAGTTGTTTAGGGATCTTTGAATCCCCTACCAATGTAAGACATCGAGCTTATTTTGTTTTAAATATATATTTTGGATGTTTCTTTTCCCTTGTGCTTATCTTGCTATAGATGTTATTCAAGTATTTATACTATTAATCTTATTCAAGTTAATGGATCCATGCTTGTTTAATATTTGTATCATGTATGCTCTATTTTTCTTCATACATGTTGTATTTTCGATGGCATTTCCAGAATGGAAGCTGTTAGATCTAGAGTTTATTTATTGTAAAATCATAAAAAGAGAGGAAAATGAATAGGTATTGAATTAGTAGGCTCCAAAATAGGATACTAGTTCATATCTAGGTTTTAAAATCTATACTTATACTAGCTATCGAATAGGATCCGGATTGAGATATTGGATAGTTAGAGTAGTAGGCTCCGAAATAGAATACTAAAGGTATAGATAGGTTATCCATGTAAGGCCCCTAACATGACCCTAATTTAATTTGCATATTATTGTAATTAAGTAAGGGGTAAATTAACATGTTATTATGTTAATTGCATGAAAATATAGTAAAAGAGTATGGTTTAATGTTAATTAAGGATGCAATTGAGGATAAAGGTATTAATTTGGGGTTAATTGGTATTTTTGGCATTTTGGTGGCCAATTGTGTAGAGAAGCATTTAATTCAAGGTTATATTGAAAGAATGCTTAAATGGATAGGTTAATGTTTGAAAAAGAATTAGTGGAGGGGTTAAAGTCTAACATGCATAAAGGCTTGTGGCATTTGTGTGACATGCAAAATGATGAAGGACTAAAGAGGAGATTGTCATGTGGGTATAAAAGGCTTGGGTTAGAGAATTTGATTGTGAGAATCGGCATTTGTTGAGAGCAAAACCAGAAATTCATCTTCTTCTTCCTCTTTGATTTCCATAGATTTATCTCAAGCATTTAGATGTTAATGGTGCATGTTGGTTAATCAAGAGTTTAAGGCTCTATGCTAAGGTAATTAAACTCTCATTTTAACACTTCATCATCACCATCTTCTTCTTCATTTTCTGTTGACTGAGAATATGTCATTTGCTGGAAATGTATGTTCATGGTGATGGTATTTATGAAGGAGAAGAGGAAGGAAGAAGGATCAAAGGAAAAGGAATTGATAGAGGTTGAAGACATTGGGTTTATCAGCCAAGGTATGGGAATTTAGGCCATTCATATTGCATGTAAAAATGGATTACTGGAAGTGAATAGAATTTACAGAATTGAATTTACGTTTTTCTGGAAGTTTATCGTTGAAAGGTTGAAGAAGACAGACTTGCCGAGTCGTGAATGACTTCACGAGTCGTGAACATCAGTCCGACTCGTGAAGCTCTTCACGAGTCGTGAAGTCGAGTCTTTCTTCTTCACTCGTGAGCTTCTTCACGAGTCGTGAAGTTCAGCTTTTCTTCCTCACTCGTGAGCCACTTCACGAGTCGTGAAGTATAGTTCCTTCTCCACTCGTGAACCCCTTCACGAGTCGTGAGAATCACCTTATTTGCCTCACTCGTGAATCCCTTCACGAGTTGAACTCCTCTTCACGACTGAATGACCTATCTTGAATGTTTTGCTCATAAGTTGAGTTATAGAACAGCAAATTGAGTGATTCTTTTTGCATTGAAAAATAGACTTCCATACCTATATTTCACATGAAGAAACCTAAGCTTAAATCTATCTCTATGTACATGTAATCTATAGTTGAATCCGGACTAGTTTTCTAGACTACTCTATGTAACAGAAATGACTAGTATGAACAGATTGTTGCTACACTTGATAATATGATTCTTTAATTGATTGAGACAGCTATTTGCTTATGTGATAGAAAGTTAAATGTATAATGCATGTAATATGACTGTCAATGAAGGAATTGTATGCATACACATGCGTTCATTTGTGAATATGAATAAAGACTAGAAAGGAATTGTCGAACCCATACATGTAAATCTTATGACATGTAGGTGCACCTTTTTATATGCACTTGTGATATGAAAAAGAGAATAATAGCATGACCTTGGCATGTGTATATGCCATATGAAAACATGTTGATATTTTGTATAGCACATGACTTGAATGATGATAAAGGTATATATATATGTGTTGGAAACATGCTCATGAGAATAAATCGACTATATGCGAATGTACCCACAGGTATGTACATTTATGATTATGTATATGAGTATATGAGCATGTAATTGCCTATGAGATAGAAGATGAATTAGCATGACTATGAACATGTGAAATGCTTAATGAGGGCATGATCAAGTCTATGATATGATGATTATATGTCATGCTTATATGATATGATGCAAATGATATAGTCATACAGATATAGATGAGCCAGATATATATATCTTGGCATATGAAATGTGCATGTACCTGATTATGCACCAGAGAATTCACAGGTTGATAAGACTATGCATATGTACAAACAGTATACTATGAATACAGTATTAAAATGTGAATTGAACACGAATATAGTTCCGCCTGCGATAGAGTTTTAGATGTGGATAGATAGGCGCCTATAGGGAAATTGCAGCTGCCATAGTTGGCCCATTTGGGTCCATAGTTTATGATCCCGTTTGGATCATGATCAACCCCGTTTGGGTTGATAGGCTACCCCGTTTGGGTCTATAGATTCGATATCTTCGGATATCCCTCATTTGATACCATTGTGTATCCATAGTTCCCGCATCCACTGATAAAGCTAAGGCAGGCTAAACGTTATTCATAGTAATGATCAAAAGTAAGCAGTTAAAGTTATTTGACTAAAGATTGATATGTGGCTTATATTGTTGGTTTACCACAAGAATTATGCTTCAATTGAATATGTCCACTTGGAATATTGCCATCTATATGAATTATGGAAAAAGAAATATGTGTTTCTCTCTCTTGGGTACAATGCTTATGTACATGAGAATATGCTTATGCTTTAAAGTATATGTTATTGTTGCCATGTTATGTTGGACATGTTGATTATAGTATATGAACATATTGTATATGTGTATGTTTTGATGGCCTTGTGTATGGCCATCCATCTGTAGATATTCCCCACTAAGCTTTATAGCTTAGCACGGGTTATTTATCCGTGTAGGTACCTTCTAGAAAGACTTTTGCTCAGGGACGTTCTCTGCATCAGGAAGGGCCAACCATCGACTTATAACCTTGATGTAGGATGTTTTTTTTTTTTTGTAATACAGCTATCATATGTTTTGTATAATGGCCAGTCATATTTTGATATGTATATAACCTATGTGGGATAATGTAACTCACTAGTAGTAAAGCTACGAAAGAACATGTGTGCATGTGATATGCATGAAGAAATATCCATATAGTTAGTATGCATGATACTAAGCATGAAATGAAAAACAGGAACAGACAGGTGGCATGATTAATGGCTAAGTGATGGTTAATTGAACATGTAGTATGAGCATGATTAATAGTATTCATGATACATGTGATAATAGGGTATTTGCATAAGGGGTGCTACAAATTTATGTATCAGAGCCTAGGTTTAGTCTTTTCTGGGTAAAGATGAACCTAGGATTCTATAGTATGATATAGTGATTGCTGGCCTGATGCAGAAGTCCCTGTTTTCTTATAGATCAAAGATGGAAAGCTCTAGAGATGCTTTGGAGGAATCGGCTGAAAGTAATAGGCCGGTTAGAACTAATCGTTCCAATACTGGAGCTTCATTCTCCAACCCAAATGAGGTCCCAGCAGCCATCCCTGCAGAAGCATTGTTAAAAATATCACAGGATATGGCTCAAATTCTTCAAAGAATGACAGCACCTAAAGCTCCAATCTCTGAAATTAGGAAGCATGGTGCTGAAGAGTTTCTAGGCACTAATCTGGAACAGTCTGAGGAAGCTGAATTTTGGCTGGAAAGACTAGAGAGAATTTTTGATGAAATCCACTGTCCAGTGGGTCATAAGGCATCTTGTGCTGTGTCTCTATTGCAAGGAGCAGCTTATGATTGGTGGAAGTTGGTGTTGAGACAACCCCAGCTACCAGATCCCCTTACATGGGAATTCTTCACAACTGAATTCAAGAAAAAGTATGTTACAGAGGCATATAAGCATGAGAAGTTAAAACAGTTTCTCAACTTGAAACAGAGAGCTATGTCTGTGGCTGAATATGAAAAAGAATTCAGTCGTTTGTGCAAATATGTTCCTAATGAGATGTTGATTGATGCTTTTAAATGTAGACAGTTTGAAGATGGGTTGAATGAGCATATCAGAGAAAAGTTGATTTGGTCTACATCTTTGCAAGTGGTTAACTTCACTCAATTGGTTACAGCAGCCTTGCGAGTTGAAAAGAATGAAATGGCAAAGAGAGAAAGAGAACAGAGAAGAAGTGGGTCCAAGGGTGGATCTTTTACAGGAAAGAGAGCTAGAGGAGCACAAGGAAATCAGCCAGCTGAATCTGGCTATAGTTCTGCAAAGAGGGACAGGAGACAGGAGTCTTCTGTAATGTCTAAACAGGGAAAGGGAGCTTCAGAGAATCAGAGTGGGGGGCAACCTCCAGAGTGTTTCCATTGTACTAGGAAACATTGGGGTAGTTGCAGGAAATTGTCTGGAGCATGTTACAAGTGTGGTGATACTGGTCACTACATGGCAAGCTGTCCTTCGAAAAGGGACCAGGATGTTGAACAACAAGGCAGTAGAGGAACTTTTAATGCACCATCTTCTGGTAGAGGCAGAGGAAGAGGACTTGGGGGATCGAGGCCCCAGGGATCCCAGTCCAGGAACATTTCTGAATCCGTTGACAGGCCCGCAGCTCCAGTTGTTCCTATTCGGGCTTATGCATTGAAAGCTAGAGAGGATCAGTGTGCTCCAGAAGTCATAGCTGGTATTTTCTCTCTCTTTGATTCTGACATGCATGCACTTATTGATCCTGGCTCCACTCATTCTTATATTTGCACTGGGGATTTGGGTAGAAATAAGTCTACTGTGCATGAAATGGAATATGATATATGTGTAACTAACCCTTTGGGTCACAGTGTTGTTGTTAATAGAATGCATAAACAGTGTCCTATAGTAATTCAAGGGAAAGAATTCCTTGCTGATCTTATTGAGTTACCATTCCGGGAATTTGATATTCTACTTGGTATGGATTGGCTGTCTAGGCACCATGCAGTGGTTAATTGTGAAGCTAAAACTGTAACTCTTATTGGTGCTGATGGTAAAGAAACGTTAGTTCAGGGCATTCGAGCTAAACCAATATCTAATGTGATATCAGCTATGCAAGCTAAACGATTTATGAGAAAAGGGTGTGAAGCTTTCTTAGCACTTGTGCTTGATTCAAGAATAAAGTATGCAAATCTTTAAGAGATTCCAGTGGTGAAAGAGTTTCCTGATGTGTTCCCAGAAGACTTGCCTAGTCTTCCACCTGAAAGGGAAGTTGAATTGTCTATAGACATTCTACCGGGTACAGCTCCTGTTTCGAAGGCACCATACAGGATGGCTCCTTTGGAATTGAAGGAACTTAAAGTACAGCTACAGGAGTTGCTTGACAAAGGCTTCATTAGGCCTAGTGTGTCGCCTTGGGGTGCACCGATTTTGTTTGTGAAGAAAAAGGATGGGTCTATGAGGATGTGCATAGACTACAGACAGTTAAATAGGATAACAGTGAAAAATAAGTACCCTTTACCCAGAATTGAAGATTTATTTGATCAGTTGAAGGGTGCTGGAGTGTTTTCCAAGATTGATTTGCGAACGGGTTATTATCAACTTCGGGTTAAGGATGTGGATGTTTCCAAAACGGCTTTTAGAACCCGATATGGGCATTACGAGTTTTTGGTGATGCCATTTGGGTTAACAAATGCACCGGCTGCGTTTATGGACCTTATGAATAGGGTATTTAGACCCTACTTGGATCAATTTGTTGTTGTGTTCATAGATGACATTTTGGTGTATTCGAGAAATGAAGCGGAACATGCTGAGCACTTGAGAATTGTTCTACAGACTCTGAGGGAGAATAAGTTATATGCTAAGCTGAGCAAATGTGATTTTTGGCTTAAGGAAATTTCTTTCCTTGGTCACGTTGTGTCTTTTGAAGGCATTAGAGTGGATCCAGCAAAAATCGAGGCTATGGTGAATTGGAAGCCGCCTCGAAATGTGACGAAAGTGAGAAGTTTTCTGGGTTTAGCAGGTTATTACCGTCGATTTGTGAAAGGCTCTTCAGTTATAGCCGCACCACTCACTAAACTGTTGAGAAAGGGTATAAAGTTTGAGTGGACTGATCGATGTCAAGCAAGTTTTGATCAATTGAAGAAATTTCTGACTGAGGCTCCAGTTTTGGCACAACCAGTTACAGGAAAGGAGTATGCTATGTATAGTGATGCTTCTAGAGTTGGCTTGGGTTGTGTGCTAATGCAAAATGGCAAAGTAATTGCCTATGCATTTAGACAGTTGAAGCCACATGAACAAAACTATCCAACCCATGACCTAGAGTTAGCAGCAGTAGTGTTTGCTTTGAAAATTTGGCGACATTATTTGTATGGGGAAAAGTGCAAAATCTACACAGATCACAAGAGTCTCAAATATTTGCTCACTCAAAAGGAACTTAACTTGAGACAGCGAAGATGGTTAGAACTGTTTAAAGATTATGATTGTATAGTGGATTACCATCCAGGCAAAGCTAATGTTGTAGCTGATGCCTTGAGCCGTAAGATGATGGCTGCTATGATTTCACATCGCGGTCGATGGAGACTTGCTTATGATGGTGCTTTAATAGCACAGTTGAAGGCTAGCCCTTGTTTGAGGCAAACAGTGATTGATGCACAGAAACATGATGAAAAGTTGCAACAGATTTTAAAGTCTTCACATGAAGGGACCCAGTCTGAGTACTCAGTGAAAGAAGATGGGGGTGTGTATTATCAGAATAGATTATATGTTCCTGATGATAAAGAGTTAAAGAGAACAGTATTGAATGAGGCTCACAATACAGTGTTTACTATGCACCCTGGTGGGAATAAGATGTACCAGGATTTGAAACAAAGTTATTGGTGGCCTGGCATGAAGAGAGATGTGGTAGCCTATGTCTCCATATGTTTGACTTGTCAACAGGTAAAAGCTGAGCACCAGTTACCCTCTGGTTTGTTGAACCCCATTCCAATTCCACAATGGAAATGGGAGGATATTACCATGGATTTTGTAACAGGATTACCCCTTACACAGAAAAAGCATGATGCAGTTTGGGTTATAGTTGACAAGCTGACTAAATCAGCTCATTTCATACCAGTTTGGAGGGATTACTCCATGGATAAGTTAGCAGAGCTTTATGTAAATGAGATCATCAGATTGCATGGCATTCCGGTGTCAATAATCTCCGATCGAGATCCGAGATTCACATCGAGATTTTAGCAAAGTTTGCAACAAGCTTTGGGAACTCAGCTTCGTTACAGTACAGCATTCCACCCTCAGACTGATGGGCAATCTGAGCGGGTTATTCAAATTCTAGAGGATATGATGAGAGGATGTGTTTTGAATTTTACAGGAAGTTGGGAAAGATATCTACCCTTAATGGAGTTCGCCTACAATAATAGTTATCAAAGGAGCATCGAGATGGCACCTTATGAGGCCTTGTATGGTCGGAAATGTAGAACTCCTGTTTACTGGACTGAATTGTCGGAGCGCAAAGTTATTGGTCCTGATATTGTCAAAGATACAGAGGAAAAGGTACTAGTTATCAAGCAGAGATTGAGGGAAGCTAGTGATAGACAGAAGTCTTATGCTGATTTGAAAAGAAAGGATATTGAATATCATGTGGGTGACAGAGTGTTTCTGAAAGTGTCCCCTTGGAGAAAAGTATTAAGATTTGGGAAAAAGGGTAAACTGAGCCCGAGGTTTATAGGCCCATATGAGATTCTTCAAAGAGTTGGGCCAGTGGCATATAGGTTGGCTCTCCCTGTGGAACTAGCCAAACTTCATGATGTGTTTCATGTTTCTATGCTACGGAAGTATCGTTCAGATGAATCTCATGTGATACCAGTTCAAGATGTGCAAGTACAGTCAGATTTCACTTATGATGAAGAGCCTATAGCAATTCTGGCTAGAGAAGTTAGACAGCTTAGAAATAAGCAAATTCCACTTGTCAAAGTGCTCTCGCAACATCACGATATACAAGAAGTTACTTGGGAGCCAGAGACAGCTATGAAAGAACAGCATCCTCACTTATTCAACACAGGTATGAATTTCGGGGACGAAATTCTTAAGGGGGAGAGAATTGTAAGGCCCCTAACATGACCCTAATTTAATTTGCATATTATTGTAATTAAGTAAGGGGGTAAATTAACATGTTATTATGTTAATTGCATGAAAATATAGTAAAAGAGTATGGTTTAATGTTAATTAAGGATGCAATTGAGGATAAAGGTATTAATTTGGGGTTAATTGGTATTTTTGGCATTTTGGTGGCCAATTGTGTAGAGAAGCATTTAATTCAAGGTTATATTGAAAGAATGCTTAAATGGATAGGTTAATGTTTGAAAAAGAATTAGTGGAGGGGTTAAAGTCTAACATGCATAAAGGCTTGTGGCATTTGTGTGACATGCAAAATGATGAAGGACTAAAGAGGAGATTGTCATGTGGGTATAAAAGGCTTGGGTTAGAGAATTTGATTGTGAGAATCGGCATTTGTTGAGAGCAAAACCAGAAATTCATCTTCTTCTTCCTCTTTGATTTCCATAGATTTATCTCAAGCATTTAGATGTTAATGGTGCATGTTGGTTAATCAAGAGTTTAAGGCTCTAAGCTAAGGTAATTAAACTCTCATTTTAACACTTCATCATCACCATCTTCTTCTTCATTTTCTGTTGACTGAGAATATGTCATTTGCTGGAAATGTATGTTCATGGTGATGGTATTTATGAAGGAGAAGAGGAAGGAAGAAGGATCAAAGGAAAAGGAATTGATAGAGGTTGAAGACATTGGGTTTATCAGCCAAGGTATGGGAATTTAGGCCATTCATATTGCATGTAAAAATGGATTACTGGAAGTGAATAGAATTTACAGAATTGAATTTACGTTTTTCTGGAAGTTTATCGTTGAAAGGTTGAAGAAGACAGACTTGCCGAGTCGTGAATGACTTCACGAGTCGTGAACATCAGTCCGACTCGTGAAGCTCTTCACGAGTCGTGAAGTCGAGTCTTTCTTCTTCACTCGTGAGCTTCTTCACGAGTCGTGAAGTTCAGCTTTTCTTCCTCACTCGTGAGCCACTTCACGAGTCGTGAAGTATAGTTCCTTCTCCACTCGTGAACCCCTTCACGAGTCGTGAGAATCACCTTATTTGCCTCACTCGTGAATCCCTTCACGAGTTGAACTCCTCTTCACGACTGAATGACCTATCTTGAATGTTTTGCTCATAAGTTGAGTTATAGAACAGCAAATTGAGTGATTCTTTTTGCATTGAAAAATAGACTTCCATACCTATATTTCACATGAAGAAACCTAAGCTTAAATCTATCTCTATGTACATGTAATCTATAGTTGAATCCGGACTAGTTTTCTAGACTACTCTATGTAACAGAAATGGCTAGTATGAACAGATTGTTGCTACACTTGATAATATGATTCTTTAATTGATTGAGACAGCTATTTGCTTATGTGATAGAAAGTTAAATGTATAATGCATGTAATATGACTGTCAATGAAGGAATTGTATGCATACACATGCGTTCATTTGTGAATATGAATAAAGACTAGAAAGGAATTGTCGAACCCATACATGTAAATCTTATGACATGTAGGTGCACCTTTTTATATGCACTTGTGATATGAAAAAGAGAATAATAGCATGACCTTGGCATGTGTATATGCCATATGAAAACATGTTGATATTTTGTATAGCACATGACTTGAATGATGATAAAGGTATATATATATGTGTTGGAAACATGCTCATGAGAATAAATCGACTATATGCGAATGTACCCACAGGTATGTACATTTATGATTATGTATATGAGTATATGAGCATGTAATTGCCTATGAGATAGAAGATGAATTAGCATGACTATGAACATGTGAAATGCTTAATGAGGGCATGATCAAGTCTATGATATGATGATTATATGTCATGCTTATATGATATGATGCAAATGATATAGTCATACAGATATAGATGAGCCAGATATATATATCTTGGCATATGAAATGTGCATGTACCTGATTATGCACCAGAGAATTCACAGGTTGATAAGACTATGCATATGTACAAACAGTATACTATGAATACAGTATTAAAATGTGAATTGAACACGAATATAGTTCCGCCTGCGATAGAGTTTTAGATGTGGATAGATAGGCGCCTATAGGGAAATTGCAGCTGCCATAGTTGGCCCATTTGGGTCCATAGTTTATGATCCCGTTTGGATCATGATCAACCCCGTTTGGGTTGATAGGCTACCCCGTTTGGGTCTATAGATTCGATATCTTCGGATATCCCTCATTTGATACCATTGTGTATCCATAGTTCCCGCATCCACTGATAAAGCTAAGGCAGGCTAAACGTTATTCATAGTAATGATCAAAAGTAAGCAGTTAAAGTTATTTGACTAAAGATTGATATGTGGCTTATATTGTTGGTTTACCACAAGAATTATGCTTCAATTGAATATGTCCACTTGGAATATTGCCATCTATATGAATTATGGAAAAAGAAATATGTGTTTCTCTCTCTTGGGTACAATGCTTATGTACATGAGAATATGCTTATGCTTTAAAGTATATGTTATTGTTGCCATGTTATGTTGGACATGTTGATTATAGTATATGAACATATTGTATATGTGTATGTTTTGATGGCCTTGTGTATGGCCATCCATCTGTAGATATTCCCCACTAAGCTTTATAGCTTAGCACGGGTTATTTATCCGTGTAGGTACCTTCTAGAAAGACTTTTGCTCAGGGACGTTCTCTGCATCAGGAAGGGCCAACCATCGACTTATAACCTTGATGTAGGATGTTTTTTTTTTTTGTAATACAGCTATCATATGTTTTGTATAATGGCCAGTCATATTTTGATATGTATATAACCTATGTGGGATAATGTAACTCACTAGTAGTAAAGCTACGAAAGAACATGTGTGCATGTGATATGCATGAAGAAATATCCATATAGTTAGTATGCATGATACTAAGCATGAAATGAAAAACAGGAACAGACAGGTGGCATGATTAATGGCTAAGTGATGGTTAATTGAACATGTAGTATGAGCATGATTAATAGTATTCATGATACATGTGATAATAGGGTATTTGCATAAGGGGTGCTACAATCCACATCCAATTTATATTAATATTATGATAAAAATGGATCTTGCATTGGGTAGGGGAGGATTTGATTCGGGAACAACATTGTTAGTGATTGTTAATTTGTACAAGTTATATTCTATTCTTACCATTTTTACTTAATTCATACTTGTGTTTTATTTATTTTCTCATTGATTGTTGAAATCCCACATACATAAAAAACAAATTGGATAATTCTTTAAGCACATAAATCCAATCACTCAAGTTTTTGTATACTTGTTTGCTTCTCTTGGGTTTGATATTTCAGGATCTTAAAAATATCCCACTATTTTACTTGCCAATTCATTACACTTGCTGAGATTGCATCAGAATTCTTAAAATCTGTATAGAATTTTTATCTCCCAAATTTGATCCTTATCTTCAATTTCAAAACTAAAAAATATGAAAAATCTGAAAAAAAA
Source organism: Excoecaria agallocha (assembly GCA_037975025.1). Classification (NCBI taxonomy): domain Eukaryota; kingdom Viridiplantae; phylum Streptophyta; class Magnoliopsida; order Malpighiales; family Euphorbiaceae; genus Excoecaria; species Excoecaria agallocha. Next base: position 9,364,935 of record CM075811.1, on the reverse strand, counting down.
ATCCCATAGATGGGCATCTATCATTTTAAAGATTCTTCCTCAAACGATTATTGATAGACGATCGTCCGTCAAATGAATTTTTGAAATTCTCTAAAATGCCCTTAAATCTGACCTGGACACTTTGGGTTGTGACTCATTGATAGACGACCATTTGTCATCGAGTCACGAGCGATTCTGGATGGTATGGACAGAGGCATTTGCTAGGAGACATCTTGAAGAAAACGACCACTGACGGCCGACCCTCTATGACAGATGGCCGTCTATCACGAGTAGAGATCAAAATTTAAGGATTTTTAAATTCTTTTCAAAAATCAAGGAAAATTGATGTTAAAATCCATAAAAAATTTTATAAATATATGGAAATTAAGGTCGAAACTCGAGATTCACACTTTCTATTAGAAATAGAAGTGGTTTTTCATTATCAGGTAATCCTAATTTGGGCTATCTTGAATTACGGTATCTACAATTGGGCCAACCCAAAATGTGGTTATTGGATTGATACCCATTAAGTTTGAACTCCTATCAATTGGGCCTTAATAACTCTCTTGGGCCTTCTATCAATTGAGTCTTTATTGAGAGTTAGGCTACTTAATTGGGATTTTATTTATTTTATTTGCTTATATGTAATTTCATTTTTCATTTTTTGTTCTCTTTTTTATTTAATTATTAAATTCTTGTATTATTTTCAAAGCATGCACTTATTTGCCATTAAAGAAATATATATTATTTCATTATATTCTATTTATTTGTACTTTTTATAATTTTTTTATTTTTATAATTTCTTATTTCATAGAAGAAAAGCAAATAATTAATAAACTAATCACTGCATGAACAGAAATTAAAGACAAAATTATGAAAGAAAATTAGTTATCATGGCAACCTAATATATTTATAAATAAAATGCCAATTAGTCCAATTTCATTTATTTATTGGCAAAAATCCTCGACAAGATGGGACATCTAAAAAGAAAAATGAATAATAAAACATAAAATTAGACTAAAAATTATAGTATGCACATTAGGAATAAGCATAAACTTGTTAATTAGTTTATTAGTAATCTTTTTAATTTGTTCATTAATTTCAATTTTTTGAAATCATTAACTATTGTCACTCCATCGATTTTGAATTTTGTGAATCAATATTTTTCAGTTAATCACTAAAATTTTTAGTATACAATTATAAAAAAAATTATAAAAAATTCAATTTAATTTCAATTGTTGAAAATAAAAATTACAAAACAAACATAATTAATATTCTACTTTCATCATTCTCCACTTCTTATTGCTAGTTACTTCAACAAATTAATAACTAATATGATAAAGTGAATTTGATATTTGTTGAAAATTAGCATATTTAATACTAGGTCAAAAAACTTTGGATAAAATTAAATATGAAAACATATACTCTAAAATATAATTAAATGCTATCAAATAGTGGTGAGTATGGATCGATTAACCGATCCATAATTAAAAAAAAAAATCAGTCCATTAATATCAGTTTTTTTTTTAAAATCACTAACCATTAACTAGTATATTACATTTGGTTAACCAATCTATATTTCGATTTTTCAATTTGGTTAACCAATATTTTTTTTGTTAACCATTAAAATTTATAATATAAAATTATATAAAAAAATAGATAAAGTTCAAATCAATTTCAAATGTACAAAGTAATTTAAAATAAAAATCACAAAATAAACGTAATTTATCAGCCAAAATTCATATTAATAAATTAATAGCTAATATTATAAAATAGATTTGATATTTGTTGAAAATTAATATTTTGATTGTAAGCCATATAAAATTTTGGATACTATTAAATGTTAAAATATAAACTCTAAAATATAAAAAAATATATAATCAAATGCTATTAAGTAAAATATGAAAATCAATATATGATAAAAAATATATATATAAAAGTTAATCGGTTACATATAAATATTACTATATAATTAAAGAGAATGACATAATATAAATTTAGTTTAAAATATTATATAAATTTTATAGAAAAATATAAAACATAAATGTATAATTTAAATATATTTTAAAGTATTATTTTAGGTAAGTTTTAGAGAGAAATACAAAAATAAAAAAGAAAAATTTTTAAGGTATAAAAATAAAAATAATATATATATGAGCCGGTTAACTATGAATTAATGGTGAATTGGTATCTAAAAATCGAACTGTAGTAAAAAAACTTAAAATGTAAAAATTAAAAACTATAACCAAATCCATTGGATCAATTCACCGAAAAAATTGATTCAGTTTCAAATCAGTTTTACAGTTAATCATATTTTTTATTTTTTTTGCTCATCCCTACTATCAAATAAATTATAGCCGCCAACATATATATATATATATATATATATATTGGTTATTTCATATAAATATTACTCTATAAATTAAGAAAAATGACATAAATTAAATAAATTTTAAAATATTGTATAAATTTTATAGAGAAATAAATAATTAGGGTATACAAAAATTATGCAAATTTTAGAAAGACAAAAAAGAAAGAAAAAAAAAAGTATAATGGTATAAAAATAAAAATATAATATATGTCAATTCGGTTAATTATGGATTAATAATTAACTGATATTTTAAAAATTTAAACTGAAATCATAGCAAAAAAAATGTTAAAAATAAAAATACCAATCAAGTTATTGAATCGATAAAAATTGATTTAATTTTAAATCAATTTTGTAGGTAATTAAATTTTTAAATTTTTTTTCTCATCACCTAATGTACATAAATAAATATATTTAACTTCACATAAAATTTTTCATATAAATTGAGTTAGATGTGGCAAATGGACGAGTTAGATGGATTTGAATTGGGTCATTAATAGATGGATCATTAGTGGGTTGGATCATAAATGGATCAAAAAATATAGATCATAAATTGATTAATATCCAAATGGGTTGGATGAATTTGAATTAATCCATGGATAAATAAGAAAATAGCAAGAAATATGGCTCATTGGTATAGAAAAAAATATATTGTAACTAAACTAATAATATTGTAATCCATATCCATAATTCAAAGTCTATTTTTTTCTGTTATCTGCTGAATAAATATTAAAATTTTACTTTTTAAATTATGCATGCTATAATATTAAAAGCTTATTATATCATATAATTATAAATATCATTTTATAATTGCGTTGTAATAGTTGAAAGTTAATCAAACTATCTCATACCACTGATACCAGTCTATTAAGAATATTTTATAACGAATTGATAGTGGCAATTTAGATTTCTTTGTGGAAAGGCTAAAGAATTATTTTTTTTACAATAAATCATTGAATAATTGAAGCATTTGATCTTAAAATATAAATAATATCAATTTTTTTCTTTTTAGCAAAATATCAAATTATTAAAGGAAAAAAAAACATTTTAAATTTACCCACATCAAGGAAATAAGTAATATTGCGGAAATTTTTTTTTTACTAACTCAATTTTAAAAATTGATTTATAAAGCTGAAAATTTTTGAGTAGTCTAACATAAAAATTAGTGATTTTGCTATCATGCAAAAAAAATGAATTTTAATTTAACTCAACCTCAAAAATTAGTTTATAAACTAATGATTATCTAGATATTTATATTAAATATTACATTTTTATAAACACCCAATTAGTTTATAAACTAAGGATTATCTAGATATTTATATTAAATATTACATTTTTATAAACACCCAATTTGAGACTATTAACATATATGATAAAGATGGCTGTAACATCTCCCTATCACAAATATAATTTATGGCAACGGTACAAAATTGTTGCAAAATATATTAAATCTGTTTAGTTGTTTTATAGCAACAATTTCACCAATTTGCTTGGTACTCGAATTTCGACCAAATTGTATTTACCAGAAAAACTAGAGTGAAAATTGAAAAAAAAACGGTAAGGAGTTTTTTTTTATTTTTATTAATGAGCAAAGGTTTAGAATTGTTAAACCAACATTATATTTTCTCACTCTCACTCAACGATTTTTCTCCATGGAGAAAGCATTTTGCGCAGGGATTAAGGAAAACGGCTAGATGTGGGAGTATCATTTGTAAGAAAGGAACTTCATCGATTGACAATAGCAGTTGTTTCGACAACGGTGGAGCTGGAGAGAAAGAGGAACACTAATAACGCTAATAAGTAAACATTTCAAACCATTGACCTAAATATTTCAGAAAGTTTTTGGGTATGATAAAAAAACATTTTGAAAACACCCATTGGATTAAGATCCAATGAATTGAAAAATGAAATGAGTTAATTTTAGATTGATCCAATGTGTATTGAATTTGATTAGATTAAGTTAAAAAATAAAATGGATTAGTTTTGGATTGATTAAGTGGATATCCATTTAAATTGAATTGGATTTAAATTATTTTTTTGAATGAATTTGGATCAATCCATAAATTTGGATTAATTTTGCCAGATTTAAATTGAGTATATGCATTTGTTGATATATTAAATTAATAACATTTATTTATTTTAATAAAAGTGGCTTGAAATTCGAATTTAGAAACTTAAAGCGATGATCTGGTCAATAAACATAAATCTTAGAAACTAAAGTTTAATTATTTATATATATTCTTGTATGATTCATAAAAAATGACATAAAAATTAACTTTTGCATTATAATTATAACTGTAAAATTTATTTTTTTAATGATTTGTAAAAGTTAATTATTACTGCAATAATTATTTAAAAATGAATGCATGAAGCCCAAAGAAATTTCCAACTTGAGGAAGCTTATTTGGTGTGAGAGTCATATATTACACTAGAAACTTATCCTTTCATCAACCAATGCATTGCCTTTAAAATCTCATCCACGAAATCCATAATCCATTTCCATACCTAAACAAAAAAAAAATCTCACTTTCTTCCATTATAATTTCTCTTCTTTCTCTTCTCCTCTGATTACTTTGTTTAACATCTCATCTTCCACAATGGCCACTGCAGTCACTGCTGCAGTCTCCTTCCCCTCTTCCTCAAAGTCTACTTCTCTCCCTTCGAGGACCTCCCTTATAGCACCTGAAAGAATCACATTAAAGAAGGTAAATATTGCATTTTTTTTTCAATTGGGTTTATTGAATTTGCATTGTGTGATGCTGTTTCTGAAATGGGTTTTCATTTTTTTTTTTTTATATTCATATTCAGGTTCCTGTTTATTATAAAGATGTTTCCTGTGGTGGAGTGGTTTCTGTCAGAGCCCAGGTGACAACGGAGGCTCCTGCCACTGTCAAGAAGGAATCAAAGAAAGCTGATGAAGGTGTTGTGGTTAATAAGTTCAAGCCCAAAAATCCTTACATTGGTCGATGCCTTTTGAACACTAAAATCACCGGTGATGATGCTCCTGGTGAAACTTGGCACATGGTTTTCAGCACTGAGGGTATGGATTCTATTGCTTGCGTCTGTTGGAATTCAATAAATCATTGATCAATAGAGTCCTATTGGTTGAATTGTTGACGTGTTTAATGATGAAAGTGCAATTGTTGCAACATCATTTTTGTGAAGTGATGACAAAAACATATACTTCAATGTTGAATTTTGTATGATGGTTTCTTGGCTGATTATTTAATATGTGAGTTGATTATGTTGGGCTGAAGGGTATTTTGTGTTTGTTATAGGAGAGGTTCCTTACAGAGAAGGGCAATCCGTTGGGGTAATACCTGATGGTGTTGATAAGAATGGAAAGCCTCACAAGCTTAGGTTGTATTCAATTGCCAGCAGTGCTCTTGGTGATTTTGGAGACTCCAAAACTGTGAGTTTTTAATGATATTTGATTCAAATTCGTTCCACTTTTTTGTTTACAATGGAAGATTATTCTTGAAAGGATCTTGAGTTCACCTGACATGTGTATTTAATGCACATTTTTTGACATATATCTGTTTAGGAAATTGAGTTGATGATCAACTACCGCAAGTTAGCCTTTCTTATCTATTATTTGAATTCATTGTTGGTCTAATCTGGTGATCGTTGTTCAGGTTTCCCTTTGTGTGAAGCGGCTTGTGTACACAAATGAGAAGGGAGAACTTGTAAAAGGAGTCTGCTCAAATTTCTTGTGTATGGCTTCAAAACTCTTTCTTCTTAGCTCTTCAATGATATGCCCTGAGTTCTGAAATCAATAGCCTCTTTCAAATATCCTCGAAATTTCTAGCAAGAAACATTTCATAACAAATTTGTATCATTGTATCAGAAGTCTCCGCTAACAAACCATTTTTTATGTCCTGTTATATTTCAGGTGATGTGAAGCCTGGTGCTGAAGTAAAGATTACAGGGCCTGTAGGAAAAGAAATGCTCATGCCAAAAGATCCCAATGCCACAATTGTAATGGTAAGCATCCATATTTTTGTGTTGAACATTAACATCATCATGAATTTTGATGAATCTTTAGTGTTCAGATATACATCTTAAGTAATAATTCCAATAAATCAACTATTATTTGGCCCTCCAGCTTGCAACCGGAACTGGCATTGCTCCTTTCCGGTCATTCTTGTGGAAAATGTTCTTTGAGAAGCATGAAGACTATAAGGTAAAAAGAACTCCACCTTGATTTTTCTTCACTTAGGATCATAGTGATATAAGCTGTGGTCATGCTGCAGCTAGTTTTAGTAAAAATAAGATTGATTGATCATCTAGGTTGCATGTAATTGCAACCATTGAAATCATTTTGTCCACTGGTAGAGGTCGTCATCTCCAATAAATAGTTATCATTAAATGATTGACTACTTATGATCCTACTAGAGTCTAAGATTAGTTTGTTTAAGAGAGCTTCAAAATTGCCTAATGCCCAAAGTCTAGTATTTTTTAGCATACCGAGACTATTTCCGTGACAAATTAATTTTTTACTGTTACAAGCCGTGCACTCTATGGTAAAGTCTCATGGATAATTTCCTCTGAGATCATAGGTCCAGAAGAAATCAAGAAAAATAATGATTTTATCTAAAACAATTGTCATCAACAATTTTCACATATACACATGCATGTGCAAACAATGCTTTGGCTTTAAAGATTAAGCATTCAAGGATAAGTTACCTGCAAACTGGGATTTAGTTGTTAATTTCGTTGATAAATATGCAATGCACATCCAACAACTAACTCAAATCTTTTGATGCTACTTAGTTCAATGGTCTGGCATGGCTCTTCTTGGGTGTCCCCACAAGTAGCTCATTGCTGTACAAGGAGGTGAGGCAAATGAATTGACTTATCAGATGCATTCAATGAAACTATTCTGTTAGTACTAAATCTGATGCTGAAATTTCTGATGCTGGATGGACAGGAATTTGAAAAAATGAAGGAAATAGCTCCCGACAATTTTAGGCTTGACTTTGCTGTGAGCAGAGAACAAACTAATGAGAAAGGAGAAAAGATGTATATCCAAACTCGGATGGCTCAATATGCGGAGGAGCTATGGGAGTTACTGAAGAAAGATAACACTTTTGTGTATATGTGTGGATTGAAGGGAATGGAAAAGGGAATTGATGACATAATGGTGTCATTGGCAGCTAAAGATGGTAAATATAAAAAGCCATGAATATGATTTGATTAAAATATAGCTATGATTTATATGAACTTTCAGTCTAAACACTATCTTTGCTTTGTTTTACAGGCATTGATTGGGTGGAGTACAAAAGGCAGCTGAAGAAAGCAGAGCAATGGAACGTAGAAGTCTACTAATGCGCCGTTCTATTTGTACAAATATCAGTTCTTTTTTATCATTTCTAGCAGTAATCTTGTAATGATTTTGCATACATTCTGTAGATAGATAATATGATTGTAATTTTTCACTAAAATCTTTTTCTTTTGGTTTTTAATAAAAAGCAAATGCACCGTTACGACTGGTGCATAAGCTCTTATTTCTTTGAGGAATTATGGATCATACAATATATGGAGGTTGTGGGTGAATTCTGTTAGATAATTGATCAAACTTGACTTGTTGAAGCTTCTAAATTTCAGCTCCTTCCCAAATGGCCAACTTAAGAATGAAGTGAAGGGCTCTGTATGACTTGTTCTTCCTCTCACTTACCCATAGTCCATAGATATATTCTATGGCATTAATGCTTTCTTCTGACTTCTTAAATTATCCAACAAAAATTAAAAGAAATCACAGAATGGAAAAGAAGAAAAAAGACAGGAAAATTTAATACTCAATCTCATGTCAATTGTCACTATTTTATTATTTTATAATTAATATTAAAATAATCATTAATTTTTTTTTTAATCTTGTAAAAAGATATTTTGAAAAGACTAACATACCATCTTTTATTTTCGACATTGAATTGAAGTATTTTCCTTTCATTATCAATATTAATTTTTCATTAACGCTACTTATCTCATTTGATAAGGGAACCTTTATGATTTATGCTCGAAGATATTGAAATAAAAATAATAAATTTTGTCTGATTATATAAAATATTGAAAATGATATATATTTGCTTGTTAAATATATTTTGGGTTAAAAATATCTTAAAAGTATTGGAAATGGTCTATTGTTATATAATTGACTCAAACTTACCACTAGTAATATTGGGTTTCAGATAAGCAAACGGAAATACACATGGCACACTGATTGAAGTTAAAAAACTTACCATATGTGCACTGTAAATTTCTTATAATTAGACTTTTTTCATTTGTTTACTGCAATATGATTATTTGACAAGTTTAACATAAAAAATTTTAATCATTTTTTTTGAGAGTTAAAATATGATGTCTATCTACCATATACATTTAGTAAGGTTATGTGCCTTGAATCGGTCCATTATATGTGTTTTCGTTTGCTTATTTGAAGTCTCATTTTATTTAACGGTAAATTTGAGTCAATTATGTAATAATAAGAATAAATGTATACCATTTTTAATATTTTAAAGGTAATTTTTGCAGATTTTTTTGGTTTGGTGTAATTTTGAAAATTATTTAGGGAATTGATGTAATAGTAAACTTAATTAGGGAAATAGTATGCTAAAAAATAGCAACCCAGGTTGTCGTTCTCTAACAGATGGGGTCTGCCAAAATCAGAGTTGAAATTGCATAGAAAACGGCAGAGCAGGATGCCATTTTTTACTATTCAAAAATGGCATCGTATCGCAAACATTGAGGGCACGCTCGAAACAACACGGGATATTGCCTTTTTTACAAATGAAAACGGCATTGTTTCATTGGTGGAAAGGCGGCAGATTTGAATTATTGTGGTGAAGCCCACATGTCAGAAAATGGTAACCCTACCTGCCGTTTTTTATGTAAATTTTTTTTAATAAAATTCGTAGCAGGTGCACAAAAATTACTGTACGCTATAAAAAAGCACACGGTAATTTTCGTGCCCTGCAGCAAAGACACGGGAAAGCTATTTTTTTTTAAATTAGCCATAAAAGGAAGATAAATTATTTTGTTCCCTTTGCCATTTTGGTTCCTTCTGTAGGTTCTTTCATTTGAGTGCCTTCCCTTTGTTCAATCTCTATTCGTAGCTTATAATTTAATTGCTTTCCATCATATTTGGTTCAATCTCTACTATTAATTAACTTTATAGAAGATTTGATTGAAGATTAAAAAAAAAGTAATTTATGTGAATATATTTTAATTTAATTTTGTTAATAATCACATCTTAATTATTGATTAAAATAATAATTAATTTTATTTTTATTGTTAATATTGTAGGTACTATAAAGCTTAGAATATAATTTTTTCAATATATTTGAAGGTAAGTTATTGTTCTTTTATTTTATTTTATTTTAGGTAAGTAATATAAATAAGATAATTATATTAAGCCAAGAAATGAAGATGATTAATTTGTATATGTAATTTTATGATTTATTGTAATAAAATATAATTGTGATTATTTGTATATAAATTAGTAGTTTGAATGTAGTTATATTATTTTTATTTTATATTATCATTCTTTGATATTTAGGAAATCATGAAAGTAATTAGACATATAAAATTTATTGATTTTAGTCTACATATGTAATATTATATAAAACCTTAAAAAATTTATGAATATATATATATATATATATATATATATATATATATATATATATATATATATATATATTAAAATTAAGTAATGTAAAAATGAAAAACATACAAATTCCAAGATTTGAAAAGCGAAAAGAAAATTATAATTTGTGCAAGTAGTAAAAAAAATTTATTTGTTATGCAAATAAATATTCAAAAATTTAGATGCATGAACTAAAAAAAATTTAATAATGAGTTAAAAAATTTTTAGAGACTTCAATTAGGACAGAAATAGTAAATTGATGTATTAATAATTTAAATGTGTACATATAATGTAGGAATTAAAAAATGTTGATTCCAGCAACGTTAATAATTCATACTGGAGGACAACCAATATGGGACATAGCTGGTTACCTGTTAGTGTAAGCTCTAGCCCCAATGCATTGTAATAAAACACTTAGTTAATAAAATGAGGCATTTGTTTTATCTTTTGTATTCCTGTGCATGTCAATTGATAAAACTATCCAAGAATGTCGTTTCGGTTTAAGTTATCATGTGTGAGGCACATGGATTGTAAGACCTTGAAACAAATGGGACTTCATTCTAAATATCCCTAGTCAGTCATTGTTATGGGAATAACAAATGAATTAAGACTAGTATGCTCTCTCTGATACTATGAGTTCTGTCTTACGGATCATTAGGACAAGAGTGTCAATCAGAGATCATAGATACATGTAAAAGAACATGGTATCTGGATTCGATCCGCTCATGAGAACACTACATGGTACAAGTCATAAGTGTTTCTCATATGCAAGTTTTGTATCGGAGTTCTTAGACCTGAAATCTCTATGAAACTCTTTATGAATTACTGTGTACTTTGACATACACCTAACGTGCTCGTAACAGAGTGACAAGTACGGGTATGATTGGGTATGCATTGATTCATGTTAGAGAGCATGAGAGAAGTGAAGGGATTACCCCTCTTGATAAGAGAGAAAATATCATCGGCCACTTGATCAGTGAACTGAGAAGTGTATGGCCATACCGAGATGAAATAATGAGTAATCATTATTTATCTGAGAGTTCAGTGTCACTGGAATATCAAGAAAGGAATTAATATATATAAGGATGACTAATTCCATGCCTTATATTAATTCTGATATTTAAGGGTAAGGAACTATGCAAAATTGCATTAGATCACCAAATGCCATATGCATTTTCATTTAATTTGAAATGCTATAATATCTTGCTAGAGAATATATATAGCCTTTGAATTAATTTATTAATTCATTGCCAACATTAAATGGACCTATAGGATCGCACACAAAGCATTGGGCTTAAAATGTTTAAATTAAGTATTGGGCATTAATTTGGGCTTTTAATTAAAGTCAAATTAATGTATGTAATGGGTTATAAAATTGCTATTGGTCTTTGGTCCATGAGAGAGAGAAATTCAGCCCACAAGGTTTAATTTCAATTAATTAATTATCTTGTGTTAATTAAGTTAATTGAGTATTAAAGCCTAAAGAAATTTAAATTAAATTAAATCACTTATTTATTTAATGAAGTGGCCGAAATTCCAAGAGGGAAATCAAGGAATTTCGGCACATGCTATTTATTTAAATTAAGTGTTTTCATTTAATTAAATGACTTATATTTTATTTCAAATTTGAATTTAAATTCAAAGGAGTTTAATTCAAAATAGATTACTTATCTTTAGGAAGTGATAGAGTTTGAATTTATTATCTTAGGATAGTTGAATTCAAATCTAAGACTTGCCAAAGGATAAGTATACACATTAAAAGAAATAAAACCCTAGGCTATATAAAGAAGTTGGCGTGAAAATAAGCTAAGCCACCTTGCTTTTGGCGTGAATTAATTCTCCCCCTCAAAACAATTCTCTCTTGGCCGAAATACACAAGGAGAAGGATTCTTCCTTGCTTTCTTGTGTTCTTAGGCATGAATAGCACCTTAAAGAAGAACAAGATCAAGTCTTGTAGCTTCAAACAATTGCCATTACACAATACTTAAAAGAGAGCTAGCAATCTCTATTTTAAGCCTTCTTTGCAAGTGTGTGTGTGAGGATAGAGGGAGTGGCGTAAAAGGCTGTTCCTTGGCATTGGTGATCAAGATCTAAGGTGGATAGAGGTATCTTAGTTGCTGGTCATCACCAAATTCAAGATTAAAAGGCATCAAAAGTTGTAAGTTTTAAAACCCTAAAAATTGCATGTTTCGATTCTTGTTTTGGATATGTGTGGTATGTATGATAAAAATTTTTGTTTTTCCGCTGTGCTATCATGATTATCATACCATGTCATATTCCATCAGTGGTATCAGAGCCTAGACATGCTTATTTTAGTGCTTTAGATGCATGAAAAAATTAATTAAAAATCGTTATTTTGAAAACATGCAAATCTGTAATTTTCTGTTTTGAGTTTTTTTGCATTGTTTTGGTGTAAAAACGATTTTAATTGATTAGATAGGTATTATAATTAATATGACATGTTAATATACTGTCCTAAGATGTTATTAGGGCTGGTAATGGTCGGATTTGATTATTTATACCTGATGGTACATGTTAATTATGAAACTAGGTGCTAGTTGGCATGTAAATTGCTAGTTTAACAAATAGTTTTCAAAATTAAATGTAAAATTGATTTTGGCATGTTTGTAAGTGATTTTTAAAGATTAAATATCAGGTCTGGACATATTTTAAATTTGGTTTTAATTCTGGTCCATGACAATTTAATTGATTAATTTTAAAATCACTTAAAACTATGACTAGTTTGTGTTTGTTACATGTTTAATCAACATTGTTTGTTTTGTTTTGATTAAAATGGTAAAAACACATTTAGATTAAAATGGTACAGAATATTAAATCAATATTTATGGACTTATTTAGATTATTAAATGACTCATAAAATTGATTTAAATGTTTGTGCATTTCATGGCATTACATAAGCATTAAACAACTAGTTTTGTTGTTTGTTTGTTTTTGCATGAATGCCGTGTGTTATTATATGTGTTCTTCATGATTTTATTTTTAATTCATGTTAGCACATATTATATGTATTTTTAATGTTTATGGGCTGTATGACATAAAATTAAAAATGGCAAAATTGGAAATTATACTAGAGTTGATTTATGGCACAAATCTAACTAGTTTGTGTTTTGGGCTTTTAAGAGAACTTATTCAATAAGAGGATTTAGTCCATTGGGCTTCGGCCCAGGCCCATCACGGGGTCATCTCTTAAAGGTTCAAGTACACAATTTTCATTAATGGGCTTGGCTAACTTAATTAAAATTGGACTTTGTTTGATCCATGAATGCTATGTATATTTATTTGCTTGTTTGGTGTGATGAATGGATATGCATGGTGCATTCATGGGCCCTAGGTTTTTGTAATTAAATATGGCATGCGTGCCATTATATTTTATTGTAAAAGTTTCATTTATTTCTTAGAATAGAATTTATTTGAAGACTTTGTAAATCAAGACGAAGCCCACCGGAGTGGAGAAGCCCAACTCGAAGATTCTTATGTAATAGTATAGAATCTTAGTTGTAGGTTTTTGGGCCATGTTTGTCACGCTTTACTTTATGCAATTATATATATATGCATGTTATGTATGGATGACAAAGCGTATGCCATGTAAGCCGTAATAAAATGAATCCCTAAAAATAGTAAGTCACAAAGTTGCCTTCCTAATTCGAAACATGTCAAGGCATCGATCATCGGTCACGTAGACTAGGAGTCCTAGATGCGCCCGATTATCTTTGTGAGGCATGGGTTGTGGATGTAGGTTGGACTTAACATGGAATGGGATGCTCGGACCTAGGCAACTAATAAATGGGTTTGTGCTATAACATCTTAAGATGTTAGCCCATTTGATCCAAGAGTCATGTACGAGACATGATTGGAGTTTTCCTACCTAAGTAACTTAACTTATTAGGTGTACAGGCTCAGCTTAACTAATAAGTTGTTGTGAAAAGTGAATCTTGGCCCACATTAAATCACTAACACGAATTATTTAAGGGGATATTAATTCGGTTTGTGGGATTATAATAAGACCTCATTTAATCTTGCTAAATTTTATTGTAGATTGAAAATGGCATCTTCAAACAACAATAATTTCTCATTGCGATCGGTCCTTGAAAAGGACAAATTGAATGGCACCAATTTCATAGATTGGTCTCGAAACTTAAGAATAGTTCTTAAGCAAGAGAAAAAGTCGTATGTTTTGGATGCACCCTTGCCTGAAGAACCAGGAAGGAACGCCTCTGCAGTTCAAAAGGAAACTTTTGAGACCAAGAAGAGGTACTCCAACGATGTGACCTGTCTGATGCTGGCCACTATGGTGTCTGACTTGCAAAAGCAATTTATGGACCAAGAGGCTTATGCGATCATGGTGCACCTCAAGGAGATGTTCCAAGAGCAAGCTCGTCACGAGAGGTTCGTGACAACAAAGGCTTTAATTTCTTGCAAGATGGCTGAGGGTACTCCTGTTAGTACCCATGTACTTAAGATGAAAGGGTATCTTGATACTCTTGAGAAGCTTGAGGTACAAGTGCCAAAGGAATTGGCCACTGACTTGATCTTAGGATCATTGCCTGCTGCTTATGATCCATTTGTGATGAATTATAACATGCATGCAATGAACAAGTCAGTCACTAAGCTTCATGGGATGCTTAAGAATGCTGAAGAGAACATTTGAAAGACCAATCCCGTGCTAATGGTTCAAAAGGGAATTAAGAAGGGACCCGCTAAGGGAAAAGGAAAGGTAAAGGGAAAACCCAAGACAGTTGGGAGTACACCTCAGGCCCAATCCAAGCCCAAGGCGCCAAAACTCAAGGAGAGTGAGAGCACATGCTTCCATTGCAACAAGTTGGGGCATTGGAGGAAGAATTGCGCTCTCTTCAAGGAAGAATAAAAGAAGAATGGAGCCAAGGCGTCCAGTTTTGGTATTTTTGTTATTGAAATTAACCTTTCTATTTCTACCACTTGGGTATTGGATACCGGTTGTGGTTCTCATATTTGTTCAAATGTGCAGGGGCTAAGAAATAGGCGGTTACTTGGAAAGAATGAAGTGGACCTCCGTGTGGGGAATGGAGCACGAATTGCTGCCATGGAGATAGGCGACTATCACCTCACTTTACCTTCCGAACTTTGTATTGTTTTGAATAATTGTTATTATGTGCCTGCTATGAGCAGAAACATTATTTCAGTTTCATGTTTGGATAATGATGAATTTGATTTTGTTATTGAAAAGGGCAATGCTCATATTCGTCGCAAAGGCATTTCTTATGGCAATGCCATGTTGCAAAATGGCCTTTATATCCTTGATTTACAAAACAAAGAGTCCATATACAACATTAATACAAAGAGGGTTAAATCAAACGAATTGAACCCTACTTACTTCTGGCATTGTCGTTTAGGATATGCAAACGAAAAACGTATTTCAAGACTCCACAAAACTGGAGTGCTTGGGTCATTTGACTTAGAGTCTTATGACACATGCGAGCCATGTTTGCATGGAAAAATGACAAAGAGTCCTTTTAACAAGAAAGGTGAAAGGACTAATGGCTTATTGGAACTAATACATACCGATGTATGTGGACCATTAAGTACACAAGCTAGAAGTGGTTTTAGCTACTTCGTGACTTTCACAGATGACTTTAGTAGATATGGCTATGTCTATCTAATGAAGTACAAATCTGAAACTTTTGAGAAATTCAAAGAGTTTAAGAATGAAGTAGAAAACCAACTTGGCAAAAGTATAAAAGCCATTCGATCAGATCGAGGTGGCGAATACTTAAGCCAAGATTTTGATGATCATCTAAAAGAGTGTGGTATTATTTCACAGCTCACTCCTCCTGGAACACCGCAATGGAATGGTGTGTCCGAAAGGAGAAATCGAACTCTGTTGGACATGGTTCGATCTATGATGAGTCAAGCTAATCTTCCTATCTCTTTTTGGGATTATGCATTAGAAACTGCTGCGTTTCTATTGAACCGTACTCTAACTAAAGCAGTTGAGAAGACACCATACGAGGTATGGACTGGGAAAGAACCCAATATGTCTTTTCTCAAGATTTGGGGCTGTGAAGCACATGTTAAGAAATTAACATCTGACAAACTAGAGTCCAAATCGACTGTCTGCTTGTTTGTGGGTTATCCCAAAGAAACAAAGGGATACTACTTTTACTCACAAGCCGAGAACAAAGTATTTGTTGCTCGCAAGGCTCTTTTCTTGGAAAAGGAGTTCCTTCTCAAGAAAGACAGTGGGAGTAAAGTAGAACTTGGAGAAATTCAAGTGCCACAAGCTCCTATAGAGGATGAGTTGGAAATGGGATCAAGTTCACAACCAGTTGTGGAACAAGAACCCATTACACAAGTACCTAGAAGGTCTGGTAGGGTACTTCAGGAGATTGAGAGATATGGATTTCTAATCACTGACAGTGACACTATTGAGTTAGTAGATCGTGAGGATCCTACTACCTACCGAGAAGCTATTGAAAGCCCAGACTCGGAAAATTAGCTTGAAGCCATGAAATTCGAGATGCAATCAATGTATGATAACCAGGTTTGGACCTTGGTTTATCCACCGAAAGGTGCTAAGGTAATTGAATGCAAGTGGTTATTCAAACTAAAAGCTGATAAGACCTACAAAGGTAGACTAGTAGCAAAAGGTTTTCGACAAACTCATGGTATAGACTATGACGAGACCTTTTCGCCTGTAGTCATGCTCAAGTCCATTAGGATCTTGCTTGCCATAGCTGCATATCATGATTATGAGATATGGCAAATGGATGTCAAAACTGCTTTCCTCAACGGAAATTTACTTGAGGATGTGTATATGACACAGCCTGAAGGTTTTGTCAATCCCAAGCATCCTAAGAAGGTATGCAAGCTTTAAAAATCTATTTATGGATTAAAGCAAGCATCCCGAAGTTGGAATCTTTGTTTTGATGAAGCAGTCAAAGATTTTGACTTCATCAAGAACGAAGATGAGCCTTGTGTGTACAAGAAGGTTAGTGGGAGCATAGTAGTGTTTCTGGTCCTATATGTGGACGACATCCTTCTCATTGGGAATGACATTCCAACATTGCAAAAGGTTAAGCAATGGTTGGGAAAATGTTTCTCAATGAAAGACTTAGGTGAAGCCGAGACAATACTTGGTATTCGAATCTATAGAGTTAGATCGAATCGGCTTTTGAGACTAAGTCAAGAAAAGTACATAGACAAAGTACTAAAGCGTTTTAGTATGGGAGACTCAAAGAAAGGGTACATACCTTTGGCTTTGGGAGTTCCTTTGACTAAAGAACAGTGCCCTAAAACCAAAGAGGAAAGGGACAACATGAGTAGAATCCCATATGCATCTGCTATTGGATCTATCATGTACGCTATGTTATGTACTAGGTTAGATGTTGCTCATGCACTGAGTATAACTAGTAGGTTTCAGCAAGACCCTGGTGAGAAGCACTGGTCTGCTGTAAAAGGGATCCTTAAGTACCTGCGAAGGACCAAGGATCACTTCTTGGTGTATGGTGGTCAAGAAGAGCTCGTCATACAAGGTTATGCCGATGCTGCTTTTCAGACCAGCACTCAGGATTCTAGATCACAATCTGGATTTGTTTTTGTTTTAAACGGTGGTGCTGTCAGCTGGAGAAGCTCAAAGCAAGAGACCGTTGCCGACTCAACTACAGAATCTGAGTATATTGCAGCAAGTGAGGCTGCAAAAGAGGCTGTTTGGATTAAAAATTTCATTAATGGATTAGGAGTGGTCCCAAGCATCCTAGATCCATTAGAAATTTTTTGTTACAATAACGGGGCCATCGCACAGGCCAAGGAGCCCCGGTCACACCAGAAATCCAAACACATACTCAGGAGGTACCACCTGATCAGAGAAATCATTGATCGTGGGGACGTCAAGGTTAGCAAGATAGCAAGTGAAGACAATGTAGCAGATCCTTTGACGAAACAGTTACGTCCAAATCTGCACGAGGCTCATTTGAGAGCGTTCGGTCTTAGGGCTATGCCCAATTGGGACTAGTGCTAGTGGGAGATTGTTAGTGTAAGCCCTAGCCCCAATACATTGTAATAAAACACTTAGTTAATAAAATAAGGCATTTGTTTTATCTTTTGTATTCCTGTGCATGTCAATTGATAAAACTATCAAAGAATGTCGTTTCGGTTTAAGTTATCATGTGTGAGGCATATGGATTGTAAGACCTTGAAACAAATGGGACTTCATTCTAAATATCCCTAGTCAGTCATTGTTATGGGAATAACAAATGAATTAAGACTAGTATGCTCTCTCTGATACTATGAGTTCTGTCTTACGGATCATTAGGACAAGAGTGTCAATCAGAGATCATAGATATATGTAAAAGAACATGGTATCTGGATTCGATCCGCTCATGAGAACACTACATGGTACAAGTCATAAGTATTTCTCATATGCAAGTTTTGTATCAGAGTTCTTAGACCTGAAATCTCTATGAAACTCTTTATGAATTACTGTGTACTTTGACATACACCTAACGTGCTCGTAACAGAGTGACAAGTACGGGTATGATTGGGTATGCATTGATTCATGTTAGAGAGCATAAGAGAAGTGAAGGGATTACCCCTCTTGATAAGAGAGAAAATATCATCGGCCACTTGATCAGTGAACTGAGAAGTGTATGGCCATACCGAGATGAAATAATGAGTAATCATTATTTATCTGAGAGTTCAGTGTCACTGGAATATCAAGAAAGGAATTAATATATATAAGGATGACTAATTCCATGCCTTATATTAATTCTGATATTTAAGGGTAAGGAACTATGCAAAATTGCATTAGGTCACCAAATGCCATATGCATTTTCATTTAATTTGGAATGCTATAATATCTTGCTAGAGAATATATATAGCCTTTGAAGTAATT
Organism: Excoecaria agallocha; assembly: GCA_037975025.1. Lineage (NCBI taxonomy): Eukaryota > Viridiplantae > Streptophyta > Magnoliopsida > Malpighiales > Euphorbiaceae > Excoecaria > Excoecaria agallocha. The sequence goes on along the minus strand of CM075811.1, from coordinate 9,346,056 downwards.
TATTAATTCATTGCCAACATTAAATGGACATATAGGATCGCACACAAAGCATTGGGCTTAAAATGTTTAAATTAAGTATTGGACATTAATTTGGGCTTTTAATTAAAGTCAAATTAATGTATGTAATGGGTTATAAAATTGCTATTGGGCTTTAGTCCATGAGAGAGAGAAATTCAGCCCACAAGGTTTGATTTCAATTAATTAATTATCTTGTGTTAATTAAGTTAATTGAGTATTAAAGCCTAAAGGAATTTAAATTAAACTAAATCACTTATTTATTTAATGAAGTGGCCGAAATTCCAAGAGGGAAATCAAGGAATTTCGGCACATGCTATTTATTTAAATTAAGTGTTTTCATTTAATTAAATGACTTATGTTTTATTTTAAATTTGAATTTAAATTCAAAGGAGTTTAATTCAAAATAGATTACTTATCTTTAGGAAGTGATAGAGTTTGAATTTATTATCTTAGGATAGTTGAATTCAAATCTAAGACTTGCCAAAGGATAAGTATACACGTTAAAAGAAATAAAACCCTAGGCTATATAAAGAAGTTGGCGTGAAAATAAGCTAAGCCACCTTGCTTTTGGCGTGAATTAATTCTCTCCCTCAAAACAATTCTCTCTTGGCCGAAATACACAAGGAGAAGGATTCTTCCTTGCTTTCTTGTGTTCTTAGGCATTAATAGCACCTTAAAGAAGAACAAGATCAAGTCTTGTAGCTTCAAACAATTGCCATTACACAATACTTAAAAGAGAGCTAGCAATCTCTATTTTAAGCCTTCTTTGCAAGTGTGTGTGTGAGGATAGAGGGAGTGGCATAAAAGGCTGTTCCTTGGCATTGGTGATCAATATCTAAGGTGGATAGAGGTATCTTAGTTGCTGGTCATCACCAAATTCAAGATTAAAAGGCATCAAAAGTTGTAAGTTTTAAAACCCTAAAAATTGCATGTTTCGATTCTTGTTTTGGATATGTATGGTATGTATGATAAAAATTTTTATTTTTCTGCTGTGCTATCATGATTATCATACCATGTCATATTCCATCATTACCATTATGATACTTCAAGTCCCTCAGCAAGATCGAGGCCATTGAAATTCAGGAGCAAACCTACATTTGTAGAACGTGTTCATAAGATTACATTTTAATTAGATTTAGCTCCGGACATAGGGATGAATAGAGTGAATATAGGTGGCATGTTATCAACCAGAGGTTAATATCATGGGTGCCTTTGGACTTAATTAATGACGATGATATTCATCAAATTTATGAAAATTTTGTATCATTTTCTGGATATACTATTACAAAAATAATTGTTGAAACTAAAAAAATTGGTATTGGGAACGAACAAGATGCTATGAATAATATTCGCCAGATGAGTACCGATGTAGATAGGGATGTGATCCGTTTGATTAACGGTAGAAATTTTATAAGGATGACTCGTATTTAGGAAGAGATAGTCGATCTAATTTTGGTAATATGAAAGGGTTGATAATTTGGAAACAGTAGAAGCAAGTTCAATCAAAGAGTTTAGGGGGCAAACACAATTGAATTTTGCATCATGTTCTAGCTTTGAATGTAGGGATGTTGCATAGGACAATGAGAATGTTGTAAATAACAGGTATATTTCTCCAAATTTAGATCCAAACGAGGATAATGAAGACATAGACTTGAATGATGAGGGGGAGGAAATAGTTATTGGCAGGGATGACAACTTTGTTCTAAGTATTTCAATCCATGTAACAAAAGGTATGTAAAATTTGAACATGATTGATGTTAGAGTTAATAGAGGTGACCAATATAATATTTCATAGTTTCACTTTTGATCAGAGCACCACACATTTGTTAATTTTATAGAAGGTCAGATTAGCATGTGTAGCAATTTGCCAATGTTAAGATGGGACAGTGTTTCAGAGTAATGCGAAGGATTGGCATTCACAACAAAGGAAGAAGTTAAGGTCTATGTGAAGAAATTTTCAATTCAAAATAAAGTATCGTATAAAGTTGTAGAGTCTAATCCTTCATTTTTGGTGGTATGTTACTCATATGCTGAACATACTGGCTGTCAGTTGAGACTTAGGGCAATGAAAAAAAAGACTTCTCCTTACTGGGTTATCAATGTGTACAAGGGTTTGCATTGTTGTACTTCGTCATTGGTATCTCAACAACATCGACAGCGAGATACATAGATTATTAGTGATTACATATGGAGATGGTTAGTGAAGCTCCTAATCTCAAAGTTAGTGTAATAATGGCTGATATGATGAGTCATTTCAACTACAATATTTTGCACAGTAAGGCTTGGTATGCAAAGACTAAGGCATTGAAGGAGATATTTGGCAACTATGAGGATTGATATGGTAAGTTACCTGATTATCTTAAGGCTATGAAGACATACAATCCCAATTTTTGCCACGAATTTGTTATTAATGATAGTATACAATCAAATTATAAGCAATTTAGGAGGCTCTTTTGGGCATTTAAGCCATGTATTGATGGACTAGCACACTGTAAATCCGTGTTGCTAATTAATGGTACATTTATGACAAGCAAGTTCCATCAAACTCTTTTGATAGCAAATGCTGTTGATGAAAATAATTACTTATACCCAATAGCATTTGCAGTTGTTAAAGATGAGAATAAATATGGTTGGGGTTGGTTTATCACTTGTATTGGGAAGTACATCACTAAACAAGTTGGCATAACTGTTATTTCCAATCAGCATTTGGGTATTATGGCATTATTTCATTATGAAAATAGTGGTTGTAATAAGCCATTAGCTTTTCATCGTTATTGTTTGAGGCACTTTATTAATAATTACAATACTACCTATAGAAATCCCAAAATAAAGGATGTGTTATACAAAGCCGATATGTCACATATAATTATTTTATTATGCATGTATTATATTTTTACTTATATATTGAAAGTTAATATTATTGTTTAGGAAATAATTTCCAACCTTGAAAATTTGCAAAACAAATGGAATGGATTAAGGAACTTGATATTATTTCCTATAACTGCGCAATGCAAAACTCACCGAATAAGTGGACACTGTCTCATGATAATGGCCATAGATATGATAATGCTACAACCAACATTGCGGCGTGTGTAAATAATGCATTAAAATGTATTCGAATAATGCATGTTTGTAGTGTTGTTGAGCATATATTTGCACGGTTGGTGAAATTTTTTGATGATAAAAGGATCATCTATCAATCTTAGATAGCTGTAAGTAATACATACACAAAAAAAATGTATGAAAGAGATGGCTAGACGCACCCAAAAAACTACTAGCCACAGAATAAATAGTTTTGATTGACATATAGGATTATTCACCGCCCGGACAAAAAATCAAAAAAGTAAGAGAAAAGGTAATAACACACATTGTGCTAATTTAGATAGTTGTACATGTGAATATGGGAAGTTTCAAGGGACTAAAATTCCTTGTTCCCATTCTATAGCAGCATGTATGCATGTACGCATTAGCATGTGGAGATACATCGATAAGTGTTATAAGCTATCTGAGACATTGAGCTATTATAATTCATTTTTCTAATCACTTAGACATCGTAATTATTGGGAGCCCTATGTAGGGCCAAACTTAGTTCCAAATCCAAAGCTTATAAGGAAAAAAGTTAGGCGTTGAACATTTAGATATCAAAATGAAATGGACAGAAGAGACCATGCGAGGCCAAACCAATGTGCACTTTGTAGAAATGAGGGTCATAACAGAAAAACATGTCTAAACTTGGCCAGTCCATCAAAGTATATATCAAAGTATCCATGAATGTTCCATGCTTTTCGTATGTATGTATATGTAAGACTTAATTATGTAATTATTAACAATAAGTTATCAGTTGTATTTATTCTTAATTAATTGCTAGATAAAAGTAAGATTAACAACTAAGTTTAATTAACATATCGACTAAGGTATTATATATGTATAATTAAACAACTTTATATATGCTATTCGAATATTCCATAATATATAATGCAAAGACAATATATCAAATTTATAATTTTTTAACAATATTAAAATGTACACAGGAAGATGTTATTATATATGTACTACCTAATGAAATATATTTGATCCCATTCCATACCTAGGTCTTCTTCATTGTCTATCAGGATACCTTTTTTTGTTACACATCGACTTGTGGGTTGTTGTTGCCTTCACCACCAACCTCAGGGTCATTCATCTCTTGGGCATCACCTAAGCCACCTTAGCTCGATCATGCATCACCACTAACTACATCATTAAAAAAATCTAAAAATAAAGGTGAATGTCCTATGTTACCTTATTGAGGTGATTCATGATGTGTACCAAATATTCTTTGGAATATGTCATATTGAGATACATCATGAGATGATGCAGAATCAATATTGAATGTAGGAACTCTGAATAAACCAGGTGTCTGCTGTAGATCATAAGACACTAGTATTAGTGGATTATTGTTACTTGGACCACCCAATTCTATTTGATTATAACTTGTAAACCTGAAGTCATAAGATGAAAAATTTTGGACAGACATCGGTATCGTGCATGTTTCTTCGTGATATTGAATTTCATCAAAAGGCCAAGATATGGGTGATGGAATCTATATAATATTTGGATCATGATATATCTAAGTGACATTTGCATGCCTCTCAATCATTCCAGTCATATTGCATTTTGTTTGAAAGTCTACAAATCGATTTTCTATTGCAAGAATACTGATTGGGTTTATCATCCCATGTTCATGCACTAATCTTTCAACCCCATCGGCCTAAAAAGATTATACTGATTGGGTTTATCATCCCGTGTTCATGCACTAATCTTTCAACCCCATCAGCCTAAAAAGATTAGTATTAATTATATCAATTAATTTCCACCCTATAAAAATAAAAAAAAAATATGAATGAATTACTTACAGTTGCTGCACAAGATGCTCCTCGTGGGGTTATCCAATGTTTAGTGCGTTGAATATACCATTGCATGTATTAAGATCGATTAGTCAAATTTTATCTTAAAAAATGAACATTAACAACACGATTATGATGGTTGCTCCACTCATTTATAAATATTGCAAATTCAACTGTCTAATCCAGATAGTTTTACCTTTATAAATCTATTGTATGTAAATTATCTTGGATAAGAGGCAGACTAGGAATTAGCTTATCAAAACCAAATTGTTGTACTACTCTATCTAGATGATGGCATTCAATAATATAAAAGCAGATGAGTGATACAATCACCATCCAGCATGTCTGTAGATTTCTACAAAAATCTATGAGCATATTGATTATATAGATGTAAGGCTCCCACTTAAACTACGACATGAAATTTAAATAATCTAATAACATTAACAATATTATCAATATTAATTGTATTTTTACAATAATCTATCACGTTAATGTATAAGTCAACAATTTTTTATAACGAACCTGTTTTATGGACTGTGTATCTAACAATTTTTGATATGTGTGTATATCCATTCTATGAATATTACACATGTTCAATGGTTTTGTCCACCTAAAGTAATTGCACAATCGATTAAACAAACATATTTTATGAAATTAAAAATGCTAAAAAATTATTCAACTTGCTATTGATACATGAATCCATATGGCATGACGTGGTTCAGCTCATATGATTGGATGTGTTCTAGCCTAAATGGAGAAAATCGTTCCCACGTCTACATTTGTAAGAGTTGCAAATAACCAGCAATACCTTTAGCATCAAGAAAAGTGGCCCTACAAAAATCTCTGTACAGCCAAGCAAGACAAGCTTATCCCTAACTATATTGGCCAACAGTCTCCAAATCCTCTAAAAGAGAAAAAAAATATCAAGTGAACCAAATGTGAATTTTGGGATAAAAATAACAATGCACCAAAATATCTCAGCATCCATGCCCTCGCATACTAGCGTACCAACTCAGGTGGTGCTTTATTAGGTAATTCATCGAATATTGCATCCAATCATGTCAATTTTACTTTGCCTCTATGCAAATCATTCACTAAAGGAACTGCTCCTAGTAGATTTTGATAAATATTCATCCAATTCATCTTTGTTCTTCCTGTAACAGGTTCACCCTCAACTGGTAAACCCGTTAAAATTGCAACATCTTGAAATGTAATTGTTGCTTCACCACACATGAAATGAAATGTATGCGTTTTTGGTCATCACCTCTCAATAAACGATGTGATTAAATTTTAGTCTAACTAAATCACACCAATGTTTATAATTCCTAAAAAATCAGTTACTGTTATATAGGGTAAAATCTTCGGATCAATATTGGTATAGTGTTCATCCACGCTGCTCCTTATTCTCAACAATTCGCTTTCGACCTTTAATATAAATAAAACAAGTTAAAACATATAGTTAAAATTAAAACAAATTATTAAAATAACTCGAAGTGGGTAATATATATTAAAAAATAAAATTTTTTATTGAATTATTTCATATTGCATCTGAACGGCGTCTCCCTTGCATTGTTAACAATTTTCCATTAATAGGATCCAGATTTATTTATGCAGCTCCTAAATGGTGATCCATGTTTAAACCTGAAATGAATTTAACATCATACATGTTGGATTAATCGTTACATTTTATTATTGTTTACACTTTTTTATGTGTTGTCATATTTATTGCAAATAAATTAATTTCATATGTCAACAATTTATTATTATGAAATAAAAAGTTAAAATTAATAAATCCCAATTTACAAAATAATAACATTAAATAATTAATCTCCAATATTGATATAAAATACCTAAAATATAAAATACATTAAAGTTCATAACATAATATACCGTCATTCTCATTGTTACACTACTAATTTTTTACATTCCACTAATGAACATAATATTTATGCCATAAATTATAATTATATTATTTACAATAAGTTATTTGATCCACTGAAATTGTATCTCTAATGTTTAAAAAATCGTCATCACTAACTTCAATGACTTCTTTCAAAAAAAATGAGAACAAAATCCCTATATTTTTTCACATTAGGCATGTTCCAAATTCATATGATAGATTTGAAATACATCAATGGCACCATCATCTGTAGAACTTTAGCCATCTCTCTTTCTGTGATGGGATATCCAAATATTATAATATCTTGTAATTTTTTATTAATTTTTTTAATATGATCGGCAATTGTCATGTCTTTTTCAATTCCACTGTAGCATAAATTATTCTATTTTTTCTTGAATATTGTTCTTGCAATGTCACCTCTCACACATCTGAGAGTCAAATAGGTGCACACCATCTATAATGTGAAATAAATCAAAATAAAAGTTATCTCTAAAAAGTTTTTTTATAATAATTTAGATTTTTTTATTCTAATTTATAAAGATAAATTATACTATAATACTTTATTAAATTAATATATTACAAATTATTTTTTCTACAAATTTACATTTCATGCATCAATTCTCGTGCAAAAATATAATTAAATTATAAAAATAAACGTAAAATTTATATAAAATACTTAAACTATAAAAATAAACATATAAATCAAATTTTTTATTTCCTACTTTATTGGTAAAATTTTAAAATTATTGGTTTAGTAAACTAATAAAAAAATTAATATCAATATTTACAAATATATATAAATATCTAACACAAGATAAGGGACTAAAAAATTTATGTTCCAACTAATAATGATTTAAAAATTTTTATTTTATTATGCAACCATTTTTTTTAATTAATTTACTAATCCTAAGTGATAATTATGGCAAATACATTCTTAAAGGCCCAATCAAGGTGGCCCAGCAACGTTCGGCAGGGTCTAAGTCCAATAGCAAAAAGGCAAAGCGTGATCTGGAAGATAGCTCAGGAAACCGTAATATCTGATCGGACTGATGGGACAACATGTCCTGTCAGCCCACTGACACAAGCTAACACCCATACTCTCCACCTACTTCCTGTCACATTGCCACTCACCTACTCTGACTGCCGGTTATCACTCCCCAAGGTACTCAAGTACCCCTCCAAAGAACTCCTATAAATAGCCTAAAATACAATGGTTGTAGGTCTTGAACATCTGAGACTCTCTGTCTCTCTTTAAGTATTTCCTCTCGAAAGCTACTAACTTAAACTTCAGAGTGCTAACGTCCGGGTCTGACCGGGCACTCCTTTTGCAAGTCCAGCCATCCGATCGGCCCTTCAACTGCCAACTCTCCCCTTTACAGATAAACCATTTTGTATTTTATCATTTGGTGCTTTCGTTGAGAGGCATGACAGATTCAAGCTATTACGAACGTGTAGCTCATAGAGAGTGTAATCGCAACAACCAGGATAGATCCGACCTCCTCCTAAATCTCGATAATGTGGTTGCATGACAATAGGAGAATGCCCTTTTTACTGTAGAAGACATGCGTGCTGTACTTGATCACCTCACTAAGAGCGTGGTCCAAGCCTTGGAAATGAAAAGAATGCCTGGAACTTTCGAAAGCAATCAGAAAATGATTTTAATGGCCGAGGACTTCAAATAAGGAGGAATAGAGGAATTTTCTTCAGAGAGCCAAGTGCTCATGATGGAAGGAGCGCAGGTGCTAGAATCACGAACAGATACGATAAGGGGAATGAAACAATATTCTCGAGTAGAGGTGCCCCTCATATGCCTAATAGATCATACGCCTCATCCTTTGGTGAGCAGGAAGGGTGTGCACCCAGTCACAATTGCTTCCAAAGGACAAAAGAAGAGTTCATTCATGCGACAATGAGCAGGGAGGATGAATGGTTTAAATGAAAACTTGAAAAGTTTGGATTGGCGAAGCCAATAAAAATGATGTCTGAGGGAAATGCTTGCAATAGCACCTCCCATTTCTGCAGAAAAATCACAGAGTCTAAGCCGTCTCCTAGATGGAGAGATGTGATAATGGACAAATATACAGGTAAAACTGATCCTGCCATTCACCTTGCAAAATTTTTGACTAAAGTGTAGGTCTACACCTTCGATGAAAGAATTGCCTGTAGAGTTTTCCCAACTATCTTAGGAGGAGAAGCCTTGAAATGGTTCCTCGTACCCCCTCGTGCAACAATCACCTCCTTCAGGCAACTCAAAGAATTGTTCATGACACGATGCCATGTGCAAACATGCACATTAAAGTTGGTCAGTGGCCTGTGCAACCTTTACCAAAGGACCGATGCAAGTCTCAGAGATTACATCATTCGCTTTCAAGTCGCAATGTCGGAAATAGGAGACTTAAGTGTGGAACTGGCATCAAATGCCCTGGAAAAAGGCGTCACGAATCGTCTATTCACCGAATCACTGACAATTAGGCCACCAGGTAGTTTTCCCGACCTAATGGATAGGGTCAGGCGGCGCGTCCAGTTAGATGATGCTCTCAAATCTATCAGGATCAGAAAAACTAACATAATGGATAGACTGCGATATCCAGATGGTTGGTCATTCAGTAGAACCCCGACATCTGATTGAGCAGAAGGGAAGCTTAAGTGGTCGATTTTCTCGAGGATTACAAGGAGGGGAAATGAGGACAAACGAAATAACCCTGATTGCTGCAATAATTGGTTGGCTAGGACCTCCACTCCCCTCAGTGCTAGTTCCTTCCAAACACCAATGGGTGCCAAGAGAAAACATGGAAAAATTAACCAACCCAAAATGGCCAAACAGGAGGAGAAATAGTGGAGGCCGCGACAAAAGTTGTGAGCTATGTCATGAAGCCGGATGCTCGAGCCAATAAATGAGAAAGCTCCTGTAAGTTGTCTAACGATGGAAAGGAGGTGACTGGTTCAAATAGCGGTAAAATCAGGTGCAATTGTTACAATTTAAGTTCTTAAAAGAGCATCTGTACTGAATTTAAATGTTCTCTTATTCCCCTGTAATAAGCGCTGAAATACCAGTCTGTCTTAATATTATTTTTTTTGCTATTTAAAGATATATTTTCGAGAGACATCATTAAAAAAGGGTTGCAACATGCGAAAAGCTGTTGAAAATTCCAGCACCTTGATGCGTACCATAAGTGTCTACACGAGCAAATCGGTTTTTGGATCGAGTTATTTTGCCATCGAAAGCTCGAGATGAAGGCCTCAAAGACCCATAGATCTCACCCCGATTGGTTAGTATTTCTCAATCACCTCAGAGCGGAGCAGAAATTTTTTTTTCTATCAATGGGAAAGGGGGATGAAGGCCCTGATGCCTATAAACCCCTCAAATAGTCGGAACAAGTAATCACTCTTGGTTGAAGACGATACTTATCATAAATCATTCTGAAAGTTCAAAATTTCATATAAATGCTTGAATGGCACAACTCCATCACTAGGCTCGATCTTCATCATGAGCGCAAAATATGAAAACTCTCCTTTATTGTAAGTTCGTCTGCTAGGTTCGATATCGTTTTTGAACCAAGAGTGCAAGATGCCTCCATTCGATCTCCACTGACTTGTTCGCCAGGTTCAGCATCTATTCTGAACTTAAAATATGAAATCTAAAATTATGATTGGCATCGCCATCTTATTTTCGGCCGGACAAAAAATATCCTGATTCAAATAGGTAACTCCCTGTAAGCAGACTACTCCCTTGACCTTTCAGGGTCAAAACTTCCTGTTGGCATAACTTATCTGTTAGGCCTAATGCTTATCTTGAGCCTGGGATGCGAAGTGCGCCCGCACCCGTTTAATCTCTATCAATTAATTTGCTGGACTCAATGCCTATCCTGAGTCCAAGATGTGAACATTGACAGTTGAGTTAACTAGCTCTCTCGAACAAATATCTGATCAGAATAATGCTAAAGATTGAAATGTCATCCGCTGCACCTGATGTAATAAATCTGAGTCACAATGCTTGAAAAGCATATTGAAGTTCAGGGAGTATTTTTCCTTAGCGGATTTCATACATTCTCCATGGATGCAATTAAAAGGAAGATCCAATATTATATATGAATAATTCTTACAAAGCAGGGGCAAAATCATTACAGCAAAAAGCTACGCTCCTACTTTTGCTATCTCTACGTTAGAAGAAGGCCCCACAGTAGCTTTAATAGGAGACTCGAGAGATTTTGCTGTTTCTTCGGGAGCATTCTCTATCAGCAAGAAAGTTACAGCCTCAGTATTGATCTCTGCACCGATGTTTGATCGAGACGATGCAGGGTTTTGAGGTCCTCCGTGATCGTCATTGCTAGAAGGAGGATCGAGTAAAATACCCGAGTCATTCATTCGGCTGAGATCGATCTCAGGAAAATGCCTATCAACCTCATAAATTAGCCAAGATAGAAACTTTTCCTAAGCCTCTCCTAGTTGATCCATAATATCTTCCTTTTAGGCAGAAAGTTCTTCTTCAAGCTTTTTTCTCTGTGCCATTTCTTTTTTCAGGACAGCTTGCAATGAATCCCGCTCCACACGTAAAAGATCATGCTAGGATTTAGCCTTGGAGCATTCAACAGATAAATGGGCTACATCCCCTTTGAGGTGGTCGACCTCTTTCTGGAGAGCTTTCAGATCTTGAGAGAGATAAGCGGACTCTTTTTTTAGCTTTTCAATTACCGATTAGGCAAACAGAGACTCCTTTCTCGCTGAATCATATTTGGCCTCCGTTTCAATTCTAACCCGATCGAAATCTTCCCATTTCTTTATGCAAAGATTAGCTACGCCATGCAAATGTAACCCCCTTTTTATCAACTGAAATGTCAGATGAGAAGAAGAAGAAAGGTTTAGTAATCCAGAAGATAACAGATTATAAGATGAAAGTTTGTTTGGAGCGAACATTTTTGAAAATATCTCCAGACTTTGCTATTGAAAAAGGCTGCATTCTTGGGTAAGTATGTCGAGATCTCCCATTACCTTAAAATCACCCTCTTGGAGCAAGCTGATAACTCAAAATTTAGTACTTTGTTTTGGAGTAATTTTAGTCTAGATTCCATTGCTTTCTAAACATCTTTTGCTTTATTTTTGCTTGCATTTAATAATTTACCCATTTCTTAGTCGATTCTAATTTTTTGTGTGAATTTGGAGGTTTTTGATGGAATTATGTGATTTTGTAGGTACTTCACGGTTACCAGGATTTTCCTAGTAACCGTGACCTCTTGTATTATGTCAAAACGCACTGTTTTGAAGGCATGTCACGGTCAGCATGGCAATTGTACTTGATAGGCTGGTAACCGTGACCTATGGAGTTTTTAATACAGAAGCAAGAAGAGAAGTACCTTACGGTTACTAAGGATTTTCTAGTAACCGTGAGGTAGGCATTTTTTAGTCCAGAATGTAGAGGAGAACTATCTCACGGTTACCAGCAATTTCATGGTAACCGTGACCCCATGCCAGATTTTAGTTCCGAGCCATCTCACGGTTACTAAGGATTTCCTAGTAACCGTGACCTATTTTAATCAGGAGGGTTTTTTATTAGAGGTCACGGTTACCAGAAAAATCCTAGTAACCGTGACCCATGTTGGCCTATATAAAGCGAGTTATTCTGCAGAATCGGGGGGGTGGAAAATTTTTAGGTTTTAGGTTTTCTTTTTTCTTTCTTTGAGTTCTTTATACATTTTTACATAGATCTATATGGAAATAGTGAGATTTACACAAAAACACTTGGATTAAACATAGATCTATAATTTTCAAGCATATATTTAATTCAATTTTTTGCATTTCTTTGAGTTGTGTTCTTCATTTTGTTTGGAGCTTTGAAGGAGGAGACTTGGATTCGGATTGAAGCTTCACAAGCTACAAATGGCTTCATGGGTTTCCTCTTTCCTCTCTCTTTTTATTTTATTTATGTTTAATATGTAGTTTTGTTGCTTGGGGATCTTTGAATCCCCTACCCATAATGTGGATCTTGAACTTATTTTGATTGTTGCATGAATAAATGGTCTATTTCACTGTTACTTACTTGTATCTCATGATTTTTCGATCTATTGAGTTATTTTCCATTTATGGATGAATGATTTTTGTCATATGTCTTTGATGGATATTGAGCCTAATGGATTGGATTTTATGAATGATTTTGCTCAGTTTTTCTATCATGAATGTTGTCTATTTTGGACTGCTCTGGAATGGGACTCTAGATATGCAATATTTGTGATTTTAAGACTAGAGTGTGAAGTGAAATAGATGGGTTTTGGGTTGCCTGGCTCCGGAATGGGATGGCAAACCGAACTTAGGATGTTAGACCCGTGCTTAGGCTAGTTGTTGGGCTGGCTCCGGAATGGGACGTTTAGCAACTAGAATAGCTAGTTCCGGAATGGGACGTTTGGGTTAAGAGGGTTATCCCAAATTCATTCATGCATAATTTTAGGTAAAATTAATTCACATTGGGTATGGGGTGGATGAGTGAACCCAAGCAATGTTTTAATCTCTAGTTTAATTAGCTTATTTATTTATTTATTTATTTATTTTATTAATTAGATTTAGGACGCTCTATCAATCAAAACTTGGGAATTTATCTCAGATTAACTCGCTTAACTCTAGATATCTAGCTTAAAACAACCCTTATCCCTTGGGTTCAATATTCGTGGGTCCTAACAATACCCCACTTTATTACTTGTCGATCTAGTGCACTTGCTAGGGTCGCAGCACAAGCCTCGGCACAAAAAGCTTGACATTGCCCCATTTTCAATGGACCAGCCATCGCCAAACTGACCTTTTAAAATTTCTTCCAGCGATGTAGCATGCCTTTCGGCAATTCTCGCAGGGACACTCCGAGCGAACTCTTTTCGAAGGGGCTTTTTACCCCTTGCAGCAACCTTAGCATCTGCAGCAGCCGCCACCCTGACATCTTTTCCCCTAGTTGCCTCTTTAGCTCTCCTCTGTGCAGTTTCACCTACTAGGGGTGCGTTGATTCTAACTGGATGCTCTTTCTCTAAAACGATTTCGTCCTTCAACAAGAAACACTGTAGGGGGCGCTGACCCTCTAATAAAGGTTGTGTAGCATTAGACACTGAAAGAGGCTGATGACGATAGGAGATCGAAGCACTGGTCGGAGGCATGAAAACATGCACTTCTAAAAATTCTCTGATAGGATTATATACACGGCAAACCCCCCAGTCATTCCTACTAAAAAAAAATTTCTCCGCCATCCCCTCTTATGTGAATGCTGAAGGACGAGCTGTGGTCCCATAATCTTTTTGAGCTTCAAAACATCCCCTGGTTATAAAATGACTGTTGCTAGATACCATTTTTCATGGAAGGGAAGGAATAATATGATGATATTATGAAAAATGAAGAAAATTAAAAGGCAAAAGTTGCCCACTTACTTGGGTAATGTAATATTCTGGTGAGAAACACTGAAATCTGGAATCTTCGAATCTTCGAAGTAGGAAGTTCAAAAACTTTTTGCGTAGAGAGGTTGGAACAACGAGCTTCGTAAAGAGAATTTGGCAGATTTCTATTAAGAATCATGAAAAGGTCGCCCCAAAAATCGAAAATCGCCTATTTATAGCCGCAAAACTTCTAGAACTCTCAAAATACCTCAACAATTGAATAACTGCCACACATTTCCAAGTCATTATGGCGGTTTTGAAAAATGAGGCATCGCCTTGGGTATGTGCATCAGCAATAAATGCATAATGGTTGAAATGAGCAGACACGGCTTATCGGATTCAAGTCAATTTGAAAGCTCCCGCTAAAAAGATCCCTCGAAGTGGTTAATCTGATTTAATCTGATGCTTAAAAAGACAAAGGTACGTTTTCATTTATTTGTTTTTATATTTTATTTTTTGTTTGCTGTTTGCAGGTAGTTTGTCTTACTCCAATCAATGGAAATCCCGAATAAATAAATAATATAAATCTGATCTGTATGATCTGATCGTGATAGGCCTTCTCCCTGAGAGAAACAAATCCTTGAGGGTAAGCCCCCTGTGCGGGCCATCGCCCAAAGAGGACAATATGTGGTGCTCTACCACTGAGCTACGAAAGCACTTAGATGGAAATGAGAATGGAGTCTTGTCTCCCACCATAGGCATTCTCCAAGAGAGGAACAAAATTGTGAGGGCCCATGCCCAGAGTGGACAATATATATACAAAATCCAATCGAATCCTCCTTCCCGATTGGATCCCTCACCATCGAAAATGCAAGACAAGATCTCCTACCGATTGGAGAGCGAGCTATCCATCATTTGATCCATCACCATTAATTGGCTAAAATAGCCTCAGAAAAGACAATCTCAACAAAACAACTAAGGGCATTAGCCGATCGGTCCCTGTTACTAGGCTTGACATAGCTGAAAACGCGAAAAGCTTTACTCCATTTCGAATTCCTTTATTAGGTTCGATATTGCTCTAAACCAAAAATGCAAGACATTTTTCATTTGATCTCCACCAATATTTTCGCTAGGTTTGATGTCTATCTCGAACCAAAAATGCGAAACTCTGCAAGTAAATGCAAAAAAGCCACTAATTGGTCAAAATATCTCCTAGTGGATAATCTTCACAAAGCGATTGATTTCTGCAAAGTCCGAATAGATCCCTCACCGTTGAGTATGAGAGACAAGGGCCCCAGCGCCCAAATACTTCCAACTTGATCGATGAGTGAGAGATCTGTTATAAAACTAAAGACTTAATTTCGATCGATGGTGCATCCTGATTGATGAATCAATATGGTGCAACTTATCTGTTAGGCTTAACGAGGCCACAAATGGTAAAGTTAAAGTCCAATCATTTAGAATAAGTCCCCCCAGTAGGCTCGATGTTCATGCTGAGCCTAAGACAATGAGAGACAGAAAAATTTATTCGTCATGCATGATTCTCTGACTAATATCCGGCTGGATAAAACTTTGATTCAGTTAAAGACTGAAAAGTTGTCCATTATGCTTAAGGCAATAAATCTGAATCCGGTCGGACTAATCAAACATCGATCCCAAAATGGTCGTGCGTTGCAATGTTTAAAAAGCACTTTAAAATTCAGGAAGTATTCTCCTTAGTCAAATTTCGCACATTCTTCGTGTATGATTGCATGCATTCTTCACGGATTGATAGTTTTTATTTTCCATAACTATTATCATGACAAAATTTTGTCCAAAATAAGCATTGCAGTGCGAAGGCATAATTGAAAGGCAAATCGGCTTTTACATTTATAGAGAGTTCTTACAAATTAACAAAGCGAAGGAGAAAGTCATTACAAAAGATAAACTATTACAAAAATGCCTATGATTTCATGACCGCAATAGCTCCTATCTCTGTGCCGATCGACACCTTCTCGATAGAAAGCAGCTACGCCATAAAGGCGTAGACTCAACCTGGATCATCATAAGGTCAGAGCGTCATCTCAACGATTAATGTTTGTTTAGGACAACACCCTAGGAACAAAACATACAATATTTATGAAATCGTGATCGGATTCCTCACTATCGGGCACGCAAGATGATGACACCGACGCCCAAAGACCTCCTACCCAATCAGTCAGAGGTGAAAGTCTGATGACAATATGAATCTTGGGAAGATACTGAGCAAAATCGGACGTGTCGACAGCCTTGATGATGATGGTTTTCCTTACATTGGTGCCAATTTGCAGAGCGACGATATAGCAATTGGAAAATGCACATAATTTGGCCAAGGTCATAGTATAAAATTAAGGCACGCTAAAAGAGGCATGGTCTATAAAGTTGTTGCGACTTCCAATAGCAAGGGAAAAGCTTATGTTAAATTATCTCTGCAACTGCGTCTGTAAATGACGAATGAGCGGCTTACTGCTCTCACATCCAAGCATCCCCCATTCATCACCATGGAATTTAGGCAAACCATCGCAGACGCCTTTGCGGGAAGATCGTATTGTAAAGGGATCTTCATCATTTTCTCCTCCGTGGGTTTCGAAAAACGACCCATGGCCTTATGGTCTTTGTAAACTTCAAGAAAAACTCCAATTTATAAATTGGATACCACTTGAAGCCATCTTTGATAAAGGAAAAATCAAGAAAATGATGACGATATTGTGAATAAGGAATTACTTGGTTAATCTCGTAGAAACTCTGAAATATCCAAAATGGCAAAGTTTGAGAAAAAAAGGCATGACAAGAGTTTTGCTAAGGATCGTTGAAAAATGAGAAACAAATTGCCCCTAAGTCATCTATTTATAGGCTCCAAGCTTCTAGAATTCTCCAACCGCCCCTCTGCCGGATAATCGCCATGTGTCGCCAATCAATTAAATGCATAGAGGAGAATGAAGCGCTGCCCTCGATGCATGTGTAGGTGCTAAATGCATGACGGAAAGAGCGAAGTGTCGTCTTCGGCGCGTGTGCAGGCATTAAATGCATAATGGTTGTCCAAAATCGATGAACGTATCTCCTCAAGCGGGCACTTCCTAAAAAAATTCAAAAATTCCGTCAAAATGATAAAATAATACATCGTCCGATTGGACCCGTTGGAGGGAGGACAAGTGATAACTATGGCAAATACATTCCTAAAGGCCCAATCAAGTTGGCCCAGCAACGATCGGTAGGGTCAAAGCCTAATAGCAAAAAAGGCAAAGCGTGATCTAGAAGATAGATCAGGGAACCATGATGTCCGATTGGACTGATGGGACAGCATGTCTTGTTAGCCCATTGACACAAGGCAACGCCTATACTCTCCACCTACTTCTTGTCATGTCACTGTTCACCTACTCTGACTGCCAGTTATCACTGCTCAAAGTACTCAAGTATCCCTCCAAAGAACTATAAATAGCCTAAAATACAATGGCTCCAGGTATTGAACATCTGAGACTCTCTCTCTCTCTCTTTAAGTATTTCCTCTTGAAAACTAAACTTAAACTTCGGAGTGCTAACGTCTGGATCCGACCGGACATTCCTGTTGCAGGTCCAGCCATCCGACCGGCCCTTCAACTGCCAGCTCTCCCCTTTACAGATAAACCATTTTGTGTTTTATCACCAAGATTACATACAATAATTTTTGTACCAACTTTAAATATATTTCTCATTTTTTTTACAATAATTAAAATAATTTAAATTAAAAAATATAGAAACTTGCCATAAAAAATATTGATTGGAATTGTATAGGCAACTCAAAAACACCTACATTTTAAAAAATAAAACTTCAATTAGCCATATGTTAAAAATTAAAAAATAATAACTAAAGAGAAATATAAAATAACATAACATAAATTACTTTCTTTAAAGAGTAGCTATGGAAGCCGAACGTAAATTGTATTTGAATGGGACTGCCAATTCTTGTTTCTTTCAATTTCAATTGTATTTGAATGCAAATTTCGTATCATCACTAGTTGGATTGATCTGAATTAGCCTAAAACTATTTTACAGGTAGAATTGGTGGGAAAATGTTGGTAATAATGTGTAATTAATTGGTCTAATTCATTTCAACATGTCCTGTGATAGTTGCAGCTGTTGTTGCTACTGATAGCATTTCTGTTACTATCAGTGCTCTTAGGGTTCCCGTGATGGCCGCGGCTGAGGGGACGGATTAGAGTATTTCTGACATTTTAAAATAAAAATGGATAGTTTTAAAATAAAAAATACATAAATAAAAAATTAAAATAAATTATATGATATTCTTGAAATTAAATGTAAAATTAGGATAAACGATGTAATTTCCTCAATAATAATTAGTTTATATGGGCTATTAGCCCATTTGCAATCCCAAAACAAAACTACGGAAGATGGCGAAACGACACTAAAATCCTTTATAAAACGACTAGAAAGAAGGAAGAGCAATTAAACTGAGCTGCAAAGCCATTAGTCAAGTAAAAAAGGATTCTCAGTTAACCAGCAATTAGGGTTCTTTTTTAGGATCAAAGTTCTCCCTTATTCCCCCTATATATACACCTTCACAACCCTAAATCTTCCAGATCTAGCATTGCGCTGGGAAAAGCCCAAATCTTGTCATTTTTGGGGCTTTTGTTTTAGCTTAGATTAATCAATGGCTCAATCAGTTGCGGAGGATCAGGCGTCGGTGAGATCAACCGGTAGGGTTGTGAGATTCAACGATAAGAAAGGCTTTGGTTTCATCAAGCCTGATGATGGTGGCGAAGATCTGTTCGTTCATCATTCAAAGATCAAATCTGACGGAAATTATCGTTCTCTTTCTGAGGACGATGTGGTTGAGTTCACTGTATCTCTTTCTGACAATAAGTATCAAGCCATTAATGTCACTGCTCCTGGTGGCGGTCCCATTCAGGCCAGCAATAAGAGAGCAGAGAGAGGTGATGGTTCCGCCAAACGCGGCGGATTTGGTGGTTCCTGGAGTCGGAGGAACAACGGTGGAGGTTACAGTGGCGGCGGCGCCGGTGGTGCCGGTTGTTATAACTGTGGTAGCTATGGCCATATCGCTAGGGATTGTAATAATCGAGGTGGAAATGATAATAACAATGGTGGTTGTTTTAAGTGTGGCAATACGGGGCACTTTGCTAGGAATTGTACCTGGCCAAATAATGGTGGTTCCAGCGGCAGCAGCAACGGTGCTTGCTTTAGCTGTGGAGGGTTTGGGCATATGTCTAGGGATTGTCCTGGTGGTGGTGGCCCATGCTATAATTGTGGAGGATTTGGCCATATGGCTAGGGATTGTACTAGTGCTAGGGCAAGTGGCAGGTTTGGTGGCGGCGGCGGCGTTGGTTCCGGGGGTGGTTGCTTCAATTGCGGGAAGGACGGGCATTTTGCTAGAGAATGTCCTAACAACTCTTGATCAAGAGGAAAAAAAGAGTAATAGTACATATTTCTCTTTTTTCCAATATATTTGTGGGTTTTGTTAATTGGGTTTTGCTTTTTTCCTTTTTTATTTTTTAAATTTTTATCTGAAATCAATTTATACGTAGGATTGTGTTAATCCAAGTTGGTAATCCTCTCTTCGGTTGGAGGAAATTTTCCCCGTTTTGAAGGATATATATGGCGGTGGTGGTTCGGATAAAGAATTAGGCTTTACTGTCGTCTACTGTCTGTTAATTCTAGTTAATTAAGCTGTTCTCATTTTTTTGTCAGGGGAGGGGACTGAATACTTTTTCATATCTATTGAGGGATTGATAACTATTTGTGGGAAGTTAAAATTAGGATCTCGCATGATTATTTGCTACCAGTTCCTTAAGTGCATCTCTTTCTGGTGTCTGATTGGATTTTCACAATAGAAGCTCGTTGTTAGGGTAAGCTTGCTGAATTATTTGAATCTTCCCCCTGATATATAATATTGTCCAATGTGACATTGAAGACTGCTCTTTTGGGTTTTCCGGAATACTATAATATGGCATTTTGATGTAATCAGGCATTTGATAGCTGGATAAAGGTTAGGCACACTGGCTGTGGGCTTAGCTGACTAAATAGTTTTTTTTTTTAATGTAAACTCAGACTCGTTAATTTGTGGTTCATAATAGAGAGACTCAATGTAAGCTGTTTCTCAGTGTTTTCTATTGTTCGTTAATGTAATTGATATGATGCTTGGAATGATAAACTCACGGTACTTTTGCAGTTATACAATTGAGATGGTGTATCTAGTTTCTGTAGTCAAGATGGTGGAACTTGTTAGGTTTGGATTTAGTTTATTTCTGAGCTTCTTATGTTAATCTGTTACGTAAATGTTTGACATTATGCCACTCCTTCAAGCCGGAACACAGATATAGGATCATGCTAGCTCATGTAGTTTCTCATACTCACAGAATGTCATTAGGGAATTTAATTTATACATTTTAGACTTGTATTTAGAGAAAATCATGGCGATTGATGTTATTAGCAGTAATGGTGATAAATAATCAAAGCTTGGTTCAAGGATGGCAATTCTTCCGTGGATTTTAGTTTAATTTACTGATTTCTTTTCTTTCTGGACTTATGTTGGCATGTGAATGTCAATGATGGTTGGAAGTTCTCTAGTGTCCAAGTATTTCTTTTTTCTTAATAATTTTGTTGCTGTGAAGTGATCGCCAGAGGGGATTGAGTTATGAAAAATTGTTGCATGACAACACTGGTGCAAAATCACAGAAATGTTCTTGGCCTGCAATAGCAGGGAACATTTTGCGTGTCTAGTAGAAAGTCTGCCTGTAAAGAACAGGTATGTTGCTGATCTTTGCATATTATGCCATATCCGGTTTTCAGAGTCGGGAGATATATTTTTGAAATGCACATCTCATTCTATAGAAAGTTCAAATATAGAATTGTTTTGGGATGTTAGTTCCCATCTTTACAAGTGAGTTAACTCAATATGGATGAGGTTGGATTAGGTCGCGACCCATGTATTTGTTGGGGTGGTCCGTGGCTTTTAATTCAGACCTTCTTTAATTAGCCTAATCATTCAATAATATCATTAAAATTTAAGTTCGATCAATTTTTTTCTCCAAAGTTCCTATTGCTTTTGCTTTGTGTGTTTATGAAGTATGATATCCGTTATTATTATTATCCACAGTTTTACTTGTAGCGGGCTATATCCAAGCATATCAGTATTATGTTCGTTCTCATTTTAATCTCTCCCTCCCTCTGAACTGAGGCAAAGTCTTCTATCCATTGATTAAATCTATTATGGCAACATAGCATAAGAAAACATTAAGTTATAAATTTAGTAATAAAAATTATAATTTTGTTAAAGTTTGATGAAATTTTTCCTTGGCGAGTTTCTACTTTATTGTTTTTGAGCTGCGCTTCGATTGATGACATTTGATTGCAGTTAATAAATTTTTATTACTTTCTTGAATAACGTCGTATATAAGTTGGTTATTGTCTATTTTCTTTTATGAAGGAATTAGGAATCATTTTAGAGTCGAAATCACTTCTTGTGTTAGAGTCCGGCTGCTTGGATACCTTTCCGTTTGATTAGGGTTGGCCACTTCGATACTTTTCTGTTTGATTGGATTTGACACTTTTCTGTTTGATTAGGGTTTTAATTATTATGAATAAAAGAATCACCAAATATGTATTATGAATAGAAGAATCATTTTAGAGTGGTAGTTCGGTTGCACGATAGTATTGTGTACGGTATTATACCCCATTATTTTAACAATCTTTTCTGCAAGGTTCCAAAAAATATAGAGGAAATTACGTAGAATATCACTTTCTTAACTTTCATTTTTAAAAATACCTCTGTCAGTTTTTAAGTTTTAAAAATATTATTTTTTAAATTTATATTTTTAAAAATACCACTTTTAGTTTAAGTGCCGGTGACCAGTTAATGAAGCGTGACTTGACTTGGCCAACATGTGGAGTTATTTGTTTGAGTAATCATGAGGATATTTTTTAACTCAGCATCGATTAAATGCCAAAAATGGCGTCTTGTTGGGAGACGCCGAGAAGCACAGAGCCTTTCTTTCAACCGCCTGGCTTATATTTCTCTGATATTTGTACACAGGTTTGCTTATGATTAAAGTTTAAACAAACACAATAAAAATACACAAATCTTCACGGCAAGTTAATAATTTCACATCATCATCTAATGCACTAGCTCAGATCGGTTAATTATCATATTAATCATCAATTAACAATTGTAATTACAAATTAAGATGTATGAGGCTATTAACTGTGAGTATTAAGACGGCATTTTAGGCTGCCCCATCTAATCTCCACTGCCACAACAATAGTAAACCCTACCCCTGGAGGAGAGAGAGAGAGATGGAGGAGTTGATTAGGACTTTGTTGCAGCAGAGCAGAAATGAATTTGAAGAAATGAGTGATTTTATTGTGGGTAGAGAGAGAGGTTGGGTATAGTCAATGAAGTTTCTTAGTAATATGAGGGGAACTTGCAAAGGTTGGGTATAGTCAATTAATTCATTGTAACTTTTCTGTTTTTTCCAAGATTGCAATTTCTTATATGGGATTCATTTCTTTTTAACTTGCCATCTACCATTTTACTAATTAATTAGGTATTAACTTGCCTAAATTATAAGGAGATAGCCTCACAGTAGACCTAGTAAAAGGCTAGGGTCGTAAGCGGAGCAAATTGTAAAATGAATCACGTCACATATAGATCAAATGGATCACTTATCAATCCGTTTTATTTTATAAATCTGTTTCATACCTGCATTTTTTACTAATTCAATTTTTGCTAATTGTGTATTCTTTTCACATTATGTTTACTTTTGTAACATAAGTAATTTTATTTCATTTATTTCAAAGATCAACTGTACCTTTCTAAAGCCAGCGAAAATAGTAGCTGTATCTTACACGTAAGACTTTGGACATCATATATACAGCACAGTTTATCGTATTGATGTCCCTTATCTAACATAAAAAGTAGCCACAAGTAGATTATATATATATATATATATATATTTGAACCAGAAAAATATGATATTCGAATTTTGGTCCATTGAGAAAGTCTGACTACTCTCAATGGTATACCACGGTCTACCAATGGTATACCACCTGATAGATCCAGTATACCAACGGTATACTTGGTATATCATGGTATACCATCTGTTATACATTATATACCACATGGTACATCCGGTATACATGGTATACCAATGGTATAACGTTTGGTATACATGATATACCTCTGGTATACCACGGTATACCAATGGTATACCACCTGGTAGATCCAGTATACCACGGTATATATATATATATATATATATTATTTTTTTGAATGATAATCAAAATTAAATTTTATTTTTTATTTTGGTATACCACTGGTATACCAAGTATACCATTGGTATACCAAAATTCAGAATAGCATTTTCAATTCAGGATTTTGGTATACCACCGGTATACCAGGCATACCATCGGTATACTAAAATTCAAAATTGAGATTGCCAGTCTGGATTTTGGTATACCATCTGTATACCAGGCATACCGATGATATACCCAAATTTAGAATTAAAAATGGTATTCTGGATTATGGTATACCACCGGTATACATGGTATCATTTATATTGTTCAGTCTGTATACTTGTATAGGTAAGCACATACTATCATTTATATTGTTCAGTCTGTATACTTGTATAGGTAAGAATTGTAGATTGGTTGGCATATTTTTTTATGGATTAAGGTAATAATAGTACATTATTATGTAAAAAGCCTATTTAAATCTTAATTATAAATATGAATCTGTTTGCAAATATATATATATATATACACATTCAAACAAGTTATATTAGGTTAACTGTAACTGAAAATGCGCATCAAAATTAGATATATATTATCCACGTTAGGTACATTAGATTTTCCCATATATAAATAATTTAATATTAATTATAATTCAATAACAATTTATATATATACATAAACTTGCAATAAAATTTTGACATTACCTAATAAAAAATACGTGAATATAATATCACAATTAATATTTAAATAATGGAAACGTGAAGAATTGAAGAAAAGCCCATTCTAACTGATTAAGAACAATTAAATAAAAAAAAAAAGGGATTTTTGGGTTAAAAGAAGAAAGTAGCTTGGCTTCAAAGAGAGGTTAAGATTTGCTGAGAAACTGTTCAACAATTGGGGACGGCGAAAATTTTCAATGATGGCATTATCAAATAGATAGGACTAGAAAAGCATTACCTTTTCTTTTGTTTGCCAAAATTTAGACGTAAGCAACACTTTCCGCAAATATATCAACGAAACAATACTCCGACCAAAGCGAAAGAAGTAATTAAACCTGATAAAAACCTGTCTTAAGAAGCACACCTGCCTAAGAATATCGATTGCCAGCCATTATTAATTAGAAGCAAATTTAAAAATTCAAATTAAATCAATGTTTCTTCAAGAGCGCAGCTCTCAATTCAGTCACATCAATCTCCTCGGCAACGTTTTTGAATCTGTAGAATCCAATGCGGGGATCCGGAACCCAGGCGACCTTCTCGATTAATCTAACATTCTCTTCCCCTGTTTTCTTAACCGTCGCACCGGTTCTTGCCGCAGCTCTACCTTTAGCGGCCTGTGACGCCGCAGCAGCAGATGAAAATCCTCGCTTGTTGATTGTGTTAATGACGAACGAAGAAAGAAGCTTAGCGTTTGAGAGAGAGGGAGCCATAGCGATTCAATTCAAATAAAGAGAAATATCGAATCTTGGCTACTGCAGAAATTCTTGTGTTCTTCTCTGAAAGAGAACTCCTCTGCAGTAGCTTTGCTTTGAGTGATTGAATCTTTAGGTTCTCTCCGTTTATGTGGAAGAAAGAAGTTGTGAGTGTAGAAGAGAGGGATGAGAGAGTTTATACAGAGGAGGGGAGTTTAGTTAAATTTAAAAAATGGTATTTTTAAAAATGAAAATTTAAAAAAAGGTATTTTTGAAAGAGAAAAAAAGGAGGGGGTATATTTAAGTTTAACAACTTTTTTTTGGGTAGTTTTATAAAACTCCCAAAAATATAATGTAAAAAATCGAGAGTATAAATGTTCAATAACAAAATTTGATGATGTTGGTAGATCGTTGGATTGGGCCGAGTTAAATCTAATGATGGCCTTGAGTGTTTCGTACATGGGCTTGTTTAATATGTTTCTTACTAATAAAGGGATTACTTGTTGAAGCAGCAGGCTCATCCGGTCGGGCCGGGTTCAAGTGGGTTTTCTCCTTAAAAATTAAAACGTTAAACTCAAGTTTGCTCAGTCCTGCGAATAAAAGTCAAAGTAACAAGTAACATTGAAAACCCGATCTTTGCTTGGCCCAGCTTGTATCTAAATTAATAATTTTTAAAATTTAATTTTATAATCTAATACATATTAATAACCAAATCCATTTGTGTCAAATATCACCCATGAAACTTCTGATTATACCAATATTAGTAACCACATCCATTTGAGTCAAAATCGACTTCTAGTTAAATTGTATATCCAAGTCCAGCAAAGAATTGTCGATGAATGGAGAATGCTCCACGGATATCGAACTCATTAAAAGGTCTAGCTAGCTCTAGTCAAGTGGGTTACTTGTGGAACTGAAACAAGTCTATCGAATGTATAATACAAAACCCAAAATATGTGTGAATTTTTCAATGACATGCAGTTTAAAAAAGTTATATATTAAATAAATTATTGAAAACAGCCTCTTCAAGTCTTCCAAAGGGTAACAGCCGAACCTCAAAGTAAAAAAGCAAATGTACTTTGGGGTTTTATGAACCCTCAAACTTGCATGTTAACCCAAGTGGGTTAAAAAGAAAGAAAAAAAAAAAAACATATCCCTTCCTTGGACTATAACAAGACAAGATTCTTATAATATGAAATCCAAGTGGATGTCATAATATTTAAATTTAGTCAATTAGGTGTCAAATGCCGTGGTGATAATTTAGCATGTTGGACAGAACTGTATTTTAGTAAATTTAATTATCTTTTGATCCAACCGGTCTATTCTATTTGTCAATAAAATTTATTACATCTGACGTACAGTGAATGCCGTACCACAACATTAATTTGTTCCTAAATGGGAGTTGTGAAGGGCAACATGTATCTTACGTATTGAACTTTGGAGTGTAGCGCCGCCCTATCTGTTCTCTATCAGAATGGCTAGCTCATGCTCTGCTCACCCTCTGTATCTACCTCCAATTTAATATCTTCCTAT
Organism: Excoecaria agallocha; assembly: GCA_037975025.1. NCBI lineage: Eukaryota > Viridiplantae > Streptophyta > Magnoliopsida > Malpighiales > Euphorbiaceae > Excoecaria > Excoecaria agallocha. The sequence goes on along the minus strand of CM075811.1, from coordinate 9,319,704 downwards.
TTTAATAAACTCATGCAATTTAGGAAAATGTCATAAATGAATATTATTATTAGGAGATATTTAGTATTTTTTGATTCGCTATTTCTTGACGGTTTATATTATTGGAGACGCAAACATCTTTCCCTTATTCTTAAGTAAACAACATAACACAAAAACCAAAAATAAATAATGTTTTAATGACACAAACTGAATACCGACCTTGCAAAGGGGGATGAGTATTGGGCTGCATGTGCTTTGCTTCTATGCATATTTTTCTATAAATAAGACCCCACTCTCCATACTTCCACCACATCGATTCCTACTTTTCTTCTTAGTCTTTTTCTTCTTTCTATATATAAAATACTAAAACCTTCGTAACCCGTCCACTGCACTCCTCTTCTACTATGGCTGCAACTTATAATAAACTACTACTTCCTCTTTTCTTGCTAAGTCTCCTTCTCATGAGTTCTTCGCTTTCATATTCTTCCACATTCACCATTACCAACAAGTGCAGCTACTCTGTTTGGCCAGGCCTGCTCTCCAACTCTGGCACTGCCCAGCTTCCCTCCACTGGTTTTGCTCTTAAACACGGCGAATCAAACTCCTTCTCTGTCCCAGCAGGATGGTCTGGCCGCGTATGGGGTCGGACTCTTTGCATCCAAGATGCCACAACTGGGAAATTTACTTGCCAGACAGGCGACTGTGGCTCTTCTACTATACAATGTTCTGGTGATGGCGCTGCCCCTCCTGCTACCCTTGCGGAATTTACTCTCAATGGAGCTGATGGATTGGATTTCTATGATGTTAGTCTTGTGGACGGTTATAACCTTCCAATGCTAATAGCACCGGAAGGTGGCTCCGGCGGGAATTGCACGATTACCGGGTGTTCTGTGGACTTGAACAATGCATGCCCGTCGGAGCTAAAAGTAATGAGCAGCGGGAATGGAGAGAGCGTAGCATGTAAAAGCGCATGCGAAGCTTTTGGAGATCCGCAATATTGTTGTAGCGGAGAGTATTCGAATCCGAATACTTGCAAGCCATCTTCTTATTCAGAGTTCTTCAAAAGCGCATGTCCTAGAGCTTATAGTTATGCTTATGACGATGAAACAAGCACTTTCACTTGTGCCGGAGCTGACTATGCCATCACATTTTGCCCTTCACCTTCTTCTACTAGGTAACAGTTTTCATATTGTAATATTCATCCAGTCGAGTTTGAATTTTTGTCTGATCAACATTCGCAAGTTCACAAATTGAATTATAAAGATATGATTCTTAATTAGATTTCCCTATACTAAAGAATATGAATAATTTTATAAAAGAATTTAAAATTTTGCTTCAAACACCTTGAATAAGCAGTCTTTTGGATTATTAAACACCAAATTTTGTTTTTTATAGAAATATTTTTATTCCATAAGGTGAGATTTTATCTTTTTTTTTTTTCCTTGACAGAAAGATTTTATGTTATTTTGACTTTTATCAAACTTGAGTACGGTTTTAAATAAAACATGTGTAATTTTGACGGTTTAGACGTGTACCCATTATATTTGCAGAATTATTACTTACTATTAACATGATTGTTAATTCATCACAAAATTATGCTTAGCATGTCTCAATTAATTGTCTTTTTTCTTATTTCTATTCTCTTTTCGTATGAATTTTTTAAAAAAAAAACATATATATAAAATACGGTCATAATTATGAATTTGGTGGATTGAAATTGCAGTGTGAAGTCGGCAAATGGGCAGAATCCTGAAGCAGTGGAAGTTTCCGCCGGCAGCAGTAGCACGTCACCGCCTGTAATTGGCGGTGCTCTCACCATTGTGGCGGCAATTTGGCTGTTGTGGCTGCTCGTTTGACTTTACCAAGTCTTCAGGAAAAAAATATTATTCCAATTGATATGGAAAATTTCAAAATTTTGAGGAGGAACCTACAGCCATATAATTATTTTCTTCCAATTCAATTACATCCAGTCCAAATCGAAGGAGAATTCACGCTGAAGGATGATTAGTTACGCTAAGCGTATTATATGCAGTGTGTACGGATTGTTTCTGTCCAAAAAAAATGGACAGAATTTAATTGCTTGTATACATTTAAATATTTTGTTCTTAGCTCGATTTTTTGTTTTGAATTTTCTATTAGTTTCTTTATAATCTATTAGTTGGATCGGTACGTAGATGTATTTTGTGTAACGATTATGAATATTTTGTATTTAGCTTGATTTTTCGTTTTGAATTTTCTATTAGTTGGATTATTTTCAAATAGAATTCGGTGCGTAGATGTATTTGGTATCACGATTATGAATACTTGATTATTCGGTGTTTTTTTCTCCAGGGCTTGAAAAAAAAAAAATAATCTGAGGCTGTAAAAGGGCAAAGCAGCATCAGCATTCTTGTCCATGATTTAGACGGAGTGATGGAGACATTGTTGTGCAGTGAGCAGTAGCAGAGCAAAGGATCAAGCTTTTTCTTTATTGCTTGCACGCATCACTAACATAAGTAAAAAAAATATTAGTTTATTCACAACCATTCAGTAATCGAGGGCCGAAGCCACTTGAAAATTGACCTACAAATGGAATAAAATGTTTCCATTTAAATTTTGGTACATTTTTTTAATAATATATTTTCAAAAAATAATTATAAAAATAAAATATATCAGAAATTATTTATAAAATTAATTTTTTTTCAAAATCGTTACCACCTATAACAGTTTCGAACGTAAAATCTGCAGCCAAAATATTATATTTTTTTTTGAAACTGCTGCATAATACAGCGATTTCAGAGACTAAAAATACTGTACTGTATAATGGTTTCAAAAGAAAATGTCAGATTTTGGCCGTGGTTTTCATATCTGAAATCGCGACAGATGACAACGATTTAAAAAAAAAATCTTAATTTTATAAATAATTTCTCATGCATTCCATTTTTATAATTATTTTTTAAAAATATATTATTAAAAAAATATCCCTTAAATTTTTGGAGATGCTTTATATATATACACTACTCAAATCCAAAACCACTAATGGAGTAAGAAAAAATCCATTACATCTCATATGAGATTTTCTTTTAAATTATTACTGTTAATCTCTAAGTGGATTAAAAATATCAAATTATTTAATTACAAAAATGCAAGTCACTTTATGATGACCGCGTATAAATCATATACATGAATAGTAACAGAGATAATTATAATATTTTAATATATTCATGGATAATTTTTATAGTTATTAAGAGTATAGGTAATATTAATTATATTTTTAATAAATTTGAAAAATAATTTAATATTCAATCCGGTGATAGTTTTGGGAGTATATATTATGCCTAACGTTTTTAATAAGCAAGGGTCACCTAAATTCTATGAAGATAAAAGCCATGACTATAATATCATTGTTCCAAGGTCCAATCAAGTGAAATTAAGTTTTCATATAACTCAAGTTTTATTCCCTTGTTTGCTTTTGATGTAATTTAATTACTTTTCTTTAAAATATGGTTTAAGGGACAAATATGCCCCCTAAATTAATTAGATTAATTATATAGACCCTTAAATAAGGATGAGTATGGATCGATTAACTGATTCATAAGTAAAAAAAATTAACCAGCCCATTAATATCGATTTTTTAAAATCATTAATCATTAACTAGCTCGTTACATTCGATTAATCAGTCAATCGATTTCGATTTTTCTGTTTGGTTAACCAATATTTTTTTGTTAACCATTAAAATTTATAACATAAAATTCTAAAAAAATAAATAAAATTTTATTCGATTTCAAATGTGCACAGTAATTCAAAATAAAAATTACAAAATAAATATAATTTACTACTCAAAATTCTTATTTTATAAATTAATAGCTAATATTATAAAATATATTTGATACTTGTTGAAAATTAATATGCTTGATTTTGAGTCAAATAAAATTTTGGATAATATTAAAAGTTATAAAATAAACTTAAAAAATATTAAAAAATATAATTAAATGCTATTAAGTAAAATATGAACACTAATATATGATAAAAATAATATATATAAAAATTAATTAGATATTACATATAAATATTACTATATAATTAAATTGAATGATATAATATAAATTTAGTTTAATATATTATATAAATATTATAAAAAATATAAAAATTTAAGTTATAATAATAAAAATATAATTTAAATATATTTTAAAATATTATTTTATGTAAATTTAAAAATAATATATATATATATATATATATATATATATATATATATATATATATATATAAAATTGATTAATTGGTATTTAAAAATTTAAATGTAACAAAAAATCTAAAATGTAAAAATTAAAAATTGTAACCTAATATATCGGATCGGTTAATCATAAAAATCGATTTGATTTTGTGATTAATTATATTTTTGATTTTTTTTGCTCATCCCTTAAAAATAAACTATTTGAAAATAAAATATTTTATTTATTTTTACCACGTTAACATGTTGATGCCATTTTTTTAATTAGTGGTTTCAATTTGTTATGCCTCTAGTTGTTGTTTATTCCATCTGACTTTGATCCAATTTTGAATTAGGATTAAAATTGGTACAATGAGAATATGAGGGAGTTAATTGACTATCGAATTAAATTTAAGCCACCTATTAAGCCTATTTTAAACTATTAAATATCAGATATTTTCAGAATATGAAAGATGAAATCTATAGCCATCTATAAGTACCAAAAGAAGAAAGTAAAATAAAATATTTCACCTATTTAATCCACTAATAGTTATGCAATTAAAATTTAATGATATCATAACAAAATGAGAATCATTTTTAATTTAAATAGTTGATATTTTCATAATTTTTACGATCAATCAGAATTTATCAATTCGATTAGATTATCGCTTTTGCTTTAAAAAATGTAATTAAAGAAAGTAAAAGAAATGGAATTAGATAAGTGTAAAATGTGAACATAAATTCCTCAAGTCTTTTAAGAAAGAAATAAGAAAATAAGAGAGAGAAAGTAGCTTAGAATTAGGATTTGGTTATTGGACGATGTTTGGAAGAAAAAAGAGTTTGTCTTAGCCGTTTAGGCTTTGTCGTTTCTCTTTCTTGTACATATTTTATATTTTTTATCCATTTTGTTTTATTTCCAATAATATATTTTAATTTTCATGAACTTCTTTTCCCGACACCCAACAAGCGGTAACGATTTAACAGAAGAAACAGACTCTGTTCATAATTTTTTTCATGGATTAAATTAATATCCTAGATTTTAAACATTTTGTCATTTTTTTTTTCAAAATTAATTGGTTGCCGAGAAAGATGACCTCCATTGCCTACGGATAAGCATCAGCCGATTAATCGGTCCATTAATAATTTTATTAAATTATTTTATTAATTTCGGTTAATTATTATATCAATTTCGATTTTTAACTCGATTTTTTAAATTGATTTATTAGATAATCACTAAAAAATTTAATATATAAATTTAATAAATTATAAAATTTATTATTATTTTTAATAGTTAAAAATACTTTAGAAATGAAAAAATACAAATTAAATAAAATATTCATTAAAAGAATCAAAATAAAAATAAAAATAAAATTTTCATAATTAATTATAAGAATAAAATATATTCAATATAAAATTAACAATAAAGTGCTAATTATGCACCTATAATAAATAAATAAATAAAATTTAATATTTATTAACTAAAAATATTTATTATAATAATATTTTAGAAAGTTATATATTATAATATTTATAAATTATAAAAATATTAAAAAATATAAGTGTAAATTTTAAGATATAATTTATAAAATGTATATAGATCAGTTAATCATTCGGTTTGGCTAACCATTGATTTTTAAAAGTAAAAACTGTAAACTTAAATTTTTCTGTTCGGTTAATCTAAAAATCAAATCGATTTTTCGATTAATTAAAATTTCAATTTTTTTTTGCCCACCCTTGCCACTAGTAAATACTCTCTTTTTTATTATACTTTTAAATAAAATTTAAATTTTATTTATCTATCACTTTTAAAATTTTAATATAATATAATTTATTTTTTTAATAAAATTAAAATTAATTAAATTTAATAATTTAATTTTAATTATATAATTTAATAATAAATTTAAATAAATTTATTATTTTTTAATTTTAATTAAAATAATAAAAATGACGAATAAAAAAATATCTGAGGAATAATTGTCAATTGTCATGTGGCCAACTCCTAAGCAATTGCTTTTGTTGGAAATTGAACTTTAAATTTTGGCTCAAATATTAATTGTGGATTTCAAGCACTCTGCCATTTCTCTCAAAATCAATTGGTGCTAAAATGCTGCCATTATCCTTACACTCCATAACACACAAGCACCCATAATATACGTGGAGCATAAAGTTCGCAAGAATACGTGGCATTCATCCATGAGATGGTGGTCTGATAGTGATGCATGTTAAACTAAAAATAAGAAATTTTAAGATCGACTTTCGATATCTTTTATGGAGAGGGATAAGAAACTTTAACCTACAATAATATTTCGAATTTAAATTTAATCGGTCCAGTAGGATTCGAATGTCGGATTGTTAACTCAAAAAAAATATGCGACACCCAATATTGCAGCATTAATAACTCTATTTCATGTAAAGAAAATGAACTAAAATTTAATTCAATCCAAAAATTAAGTTATATTAGGATTAAGTTATTAGATGAGAATTGTCCAAACTTTTATAAAAAAATATTTAATTTTTATAATTAATTGATAAGAGACAGTTAATAAAATTAACGGTGAAGAGTTAAAATTATAACATTTCAAATTCATAAATAAGTTTGAGAAGTGTTATCTAGAAGTGAAAGTATATTGACACATTGGACCGAATTTTGAAATGATATATTATACAAGTTTTTTTTTCTTGAAATAATATATTAATTTTGAAACAAATTGATATTTGTATTATGACATCATAATTTTATGATATTAAAAGTATCACTATCTTATGAATTATTTTCGTGGAACCAATTCTTGAAGGCTGATCCTGTCATGGGCCCAAATATTTCCATTTAATTTTTGTATAAATTGATCAACAGTTTCACAAAGGCTGGACATATATATATAATTACTATTTCGAATTTAACATGACATCATAATTTTCGAATTTTTAGATATATTTCACGTCCATCAATGTTTTTTTTTCTTTTTGGGCCTTTTGGCATGCTTCATGCATACAATACGAATGCAAAATACAAATGTTAACGTTTCTTTTCTTTCTTTTTCTTTTCCTACTTATTTTCTTTTTTTAAAAATTAAAGTCATTTTTTTGCCAATGATTTTTTTTAAATTGATCAGAAAATGCCATTAAATTTTCTTTTTAAATTATTTTTCAATTAAAATTTAAAAAAAAGGAAAAAAATGTCATTGCTTTTTCAAAAATCAGTCGGATGATACCGTTGCTCTATATTTTTATGGTAAAATATGTCTATTTTAATAAATTTAGTAGCAAAAATTACCTATTTTAAAAATTTATAGTAGCAAAATCTTTTTTTTTTTTTTGAAATTTTAGTAGCAAAAACAACCTAGAAATAAGTTCAGTAGCATTTTTTCTAACCTATTTGAAAAATTTGGTGGCATGAAAAAGTTCTGATCTGTCATTAGTGTTTTGATAGAATAGCCGATTTACACTCAACGTTTATTTTGTAGCTGATTTACCCTTCATGTTTTGATTTGGATACTAAGATACGCCTACAAGTTCATCTATTTTTTTTTTTGATTTTATATTCTTATCCTAATTAATTTTTTTTAACTTTTCAAAACTTATTTTTCCTTCTAAATTATATCCAAAATTTATGAAATTATTCTAAAATATTTCCATCAAATTTTTGATATCAATCAAAGTGTACATGCTTTGTACTATAAATTTTCTAAATATTCTAAGCTGAATTATAGAGTCATTTAAGAATTTTAAAATTATTTTAATTTTATTCTATCCTTAATAATTCTATTATTTCATTTAGAGTAATTAAATAATTAATATTGAGTAAGTTCATTTTGATTGGTACACAAAATAAAATTATAGATATGTATGGGTTGCTTTCACTTTTGAAATTAAGGCCTTGCAGGCTTCTTAGACAAATTCTAGGCCATAATCTCGCGTAATTAGTTTGTTGTTATGCGGAATTTACTGCACCAAAAGCAGCCTTTTAATCTTTATTTTGTCTAAATTATTTAGTTTAATCATTCTTCAATCCCTTAATTAATTCCTTGGCATCATGGATTGATGACTTGGAAAGGCTAAATGCAAAAGGTTAAAAATTTCAACGATGCCGGCTGCAATTTGAGATGGGATATATATTCGCCTCCTGAAGTGGACTAATTTCAAAAAGCCAAATCATTTCATTAATTACTATTTAATTAGAATCTTATAATATAAAGTTTCTACAAACCTTAATTACTTTGCTGCACACAATTGTTTATTGATTGATTACCTTTCAATCCAGTTAATCACGTTACCACTTGATTAAATCAAAGCTTCAGTACCTCTACGACAATGTTTCATAGAAATCTTCCAACCAGTGAAATATTACACTGTTAAATATATATATCGGAAAATCACTCAAAAGTTCTTGAAAACTTTTTGCAGTAAGCTAAAATATTCTTTTACTCCATCTGTTCCATCCATAGCCACAAATTTCTACTAGTAGCACGAATCAAGAAAAAAATTTAATTTATCTTAATTTTATAACTTTTTCTTTTCAATTTACCAAAATAACCTTTTACTATTAATTTTTTACTAGATAGTTATCAAATTTTTAAATTTATAACCAAATGATCATAATAAAATAATTTGTGACATAAAAATCATCAAAATTTTATTTTAATTCAATTAAAGTAAAAATGATATGAAAATTAATTTTTTATGTCACTAAAGTAACAATTAAGTAGATCACATATGATTATCATGTCATTTTTAACATAAATTAACTCTACAAATCATAATTAGTTACTTGAACTTTTTGTGTTTTCTGAAAGTGTCATTTTTTCATTTTTACATGATGATATGAAACTTTTTTTTTATCTAGTGATTCAACTTATAAAAATTATTGATCTTGAAATGACATGATAATTATACGTGGCGTGTTTAACCATCACTCCGATAATATAAAAAATTAATTTTCAGATTATTTTTACTTTAATTGAAATAAAATAAAATTTTAATTATTTTATTATAATCATTTGATTATAATCTTAAAAATTCAATAACCACGTATGTAATTAACTCTTTTTAACTCCATCAAAAGATAATGCAATATTACTCCACTGATTTTCTTTTACAATGCCAAAGTTATTCTTTCATTAACTTCCTTCCTCTCGGTACATTAATTGCACTATACTCCATTAAAAGTTAATATTAGTTATAATGGTATAATGAATCATTTCACACCAAGTTAAATAAGAAAATTAGTGAACGCCATTTATAGACTAGTTTTTCTAATCTCATAGTTGCTCTTTATAGGTGATAAATCTCAAATTATCATAGAAAAGGGATAAATTTCCATGTGAGTAGAAGAATAGAGTCAACGTGCTTTAGTGTACGGGTTCCGATCGAAATCAAGGTGTTGAGCCCTGCAAAAGATGTTTGCCTGGCTTGTTCCAAACGTTAGCACTCTGATATTAAGTTTGCAACTAGGAGAAAATCTCTTAGAGAGAGAATATCTACATTTAGAGAGAGAATGAGTTTGTGGTATATGAAAATGAACATTCTATTTATAAAGCTCAAGGAAACTTGAATAGTATTTCTGAATAGTTGATCTACTTTGGATAGGTATGACCTATTGTGTAGATAACGGCGATTTGACAATGGCATGTGTGTCAGACGGCTTTGTCAAGTCATGAAGAGGTCCCGTTCGATCGGACCGTCTCGATTCCTTATATTAAGTCGGTTGGCTTTGGGAGGCCTCATGGGCCTTCTGTTTTTTGAACCTCTTAAAGCCTTAGGCCTTTTAATTTATTTTCAGGGTATTATCATTTGCCCTCCTTCTACAGTTCGATTTAAAGATCGATAGTTTGGGTTTCGATATTTTAGTGTGACCATGTGATAGAGTCCTTAACCTTGAAATACCAATCGTTAGCCAGGAGGTGAGCTATCCGTCAAAGGATTGAAATTAATTCGATCGAGATATCATATAGATCGATATTTCATTTACTTCAATCAGAATGTTACGTTGATCGAGATTTGATTTTTTAATTACTTCGATTGGAATATTACATCGATCGAGATTTAATTTTTTAATTATTTCAATCAGGATGTTACGTCGATCGAGATTTAATTTTTTAATTACTTCATCAGGATGTTACTTTGATTGAGATTTTTTTTAATTACTTTGATCGGGATGTTACCTCGATCGAGATTTAATTTTCTAATTATTTCGATCAGGATGTTATATTGATTGAGATTTAATTTTTAATTATGTTTGTCTATTGCTTTTACCGCTTAAAGTGGTATGGTCCTAGGCTACTCGGTGTTTCTATCGTTTGCTTTTCCTATTGTATTTTACTATTTTCACATGTTAACTTTATCTATTTACGAAGTCAAAAGTTACCTGAAGGTATTGTCGATCGTTCTTTGACTATTTGTCTGACAACAGTCATTCAAATCATTGCATCATTTCTTTTCCCACATCGCTTCGAAATCGGTAGCTTGAAAAGGGGCACTGCTTCATCTTCCGCACTTAAATTATTAAGTTATTTACTTTTTCATTAAATAGCGAAGCTATGTGGCTCATCCTTGTGGAGGCAAGGAATACTATAAATAGGCATATATTTTCATTCTTTTTCCTTAATCTTTCTGAATTTTCTTCCTGAGGCTATCTTTCTTTCCCCCCCTTTTTCTTTTTTTCTCAAAGTTTTCCTTATGAAGTCGCCTGACTGTTCATTTGATTTCCTCTTTTTTCCATTTTAGGAAGATGAATGAATCGCTAGATGCGTTCCTAGCAGTGCCTGACTTGCTGTAGGGAGTTATGCACTTTCCACCCTCATTTGTTAATTTCTTCTCTTAGCTCTAAACTTATTATGGTAGTGGATACATCCATGTATTTGCTTCTCCATTTTCATGATGTTGCTTTGATGGAAGGACATCATGGGATTAGAGGTGGTCTTGTTGTAGTAGAGCTTTTTGTCCTCTTTTCTCCTTATATATATGTTTTTTTCGAGCAAAAAATCTCTTTACTAGATACTTTCAAATGGAAAGTTATTTACTATATACTTCTTTTCTTATCAGAAAAACACTTTACTTGAGTACCTTATATTTTTATGAATTTTAAATTTTTTTATATAAATTTCTTACCTTATTCTTTTTGTTCCTTCGCTTGATATATCGGCTTTATGACATACTACTAAAAACTAAAAATAGTACTAAAAATTGAAATGTATGAAGAGGGATAATATGGCATTTAAACTTAAATTATAAAGGCACCGTTTCGTAAGTTGGCTCTGAATGATTTGGCTTTTTTGAACCCATGGCTATCATTTCATTCCTCACTGCTATATGGACTTGGGGATAGCTTTATCTTGATTGATCAATTTGTTTATTTTCACTGATAATTTTTATGCTTGCTTGGGTGTCCAATCGCCTTCTTTTGTATTATTATTTTTTATATTTATCTTATTGCTTTAATCAGGATGGCAACTTTGATTGGCTAACTATTTAAATCTATATTCTTGATGTCGATAGTCGACCCAAGGAATAACTTTTATTTCTTATTTACGATCGAAATCGGTGCTTCTAAGCCCTTGGACTTGATCCTTTATTAATTAACTAGATAATTTCTTTATGAGCTATTACATTTTATTGCGTCTATTAGGAACCAACGCTAATTATTCCTTTATGGTTTTCAAACTTTTGTTACGGGTGTCTATCCTTATTTATTGGGATTTTCCATGTGTGTTTCAGACTTTTAGAGTCGGCCCTTGAGTTCTTATCTATCTATTCTTCTTCCACTCTTAACAACTTTCTAAAGGAGTATGTCGATTATCCTATGTCCTCATTTCAACCGGTGGTGCATCTTCTGCCTTTTGCTATTCTTTTCATTCTCATTTTTTTGATCCATGGTAGATTCATTTTTGTTTTCCAAGTTTCGCTGTGCTATTTAAACTCGGTGTAAATGCTTTTAGAAAGAGCTTTACTCTTTTCTTTTGCATTTTACTACTTTATTATCCCCAGTAAAATATGTTTTTTGATCTTATTAGAGGGATATCGATCAAGTAAATTTAATAAATTCATTTATACTTTAACCAGGATAATTATATATTTTTATCGATCTTTCGATCGGGATGGTTACACATTCTCATTGATCTTTCAATCGAGATCATTACACATTTTCATCGATCTTTCGTAGGAAAGAGGTACTATTAAAGCCTTTTTTGCCTTAATCTTTAGGGCCTTATTCACTTTTAGATCTTTCTAAGATGATGGCTTACACTCTGATTGTCTTTATCCATAAAATGGCTTTACTAACCATTTTGATTGGGATCAAAACCTTCATTTAAGAGCTCGTTGATCGGCATATGTCTCTTTATCAATAAGACCCTTTGCATCTTTTTCTCATTTGATGTTTTTTCTTTCTCCTAGTGTTTAAATGGGAAAGAAGGTCACCTTATAATATTCTCTTACCTGTATTACGGTAATGCCTCAAATGAAAGGCGTTTCATTTTCCTTTAAACTTAAGGCGTACTATTTCATTTTTCTTCAAACTTGGCATTTTTCTTTTTTCCAACTCGACTTCTTCCTCTTAAGGCTTTGCTTCGATCGGGTGAGATAATACACTTGTTTGAGTTTTTCTTCTCCATTTCAATCCGATCAGATCAAGACTTTTGATTTTTCCATTCTTATCTCATTAGAGATTATTGAAAATAACTTTTAGTTAGTTGTTTGTTTCAATTTTCACTTTATGTGCTACTTTTTTTCCTTGAAGTAGCTGAAAGAGTGTGATGCTTTGTGTTTTTTCCCTTTTCACGTTGTAGGGCACTATTCATAAGAAGGAGAGGATACTTTATCTAAAACTTACCTTGCTCTTTCTGTTGATTTCTCTGGATATAAGAAAAGGGACTATCATATCCTTTTTCTCTTATCTTTTCAAGTAGGCTAGTTTTTGGAGTCTTCTGTGCTAGTTGCATAATGTTTTGAAAGGAATGCATTTTACTTCCTTGTGGATCTATCATATAGCTTTTTGTTTTTTTGGTCTCGAATTTCATTTTTCTCATCCATACATTTCTCATGTAGTCTCAAAGGCTTTTATAGTCTTCTTATTTATTGACTTTCTCTCTACAATTCCCATGTATTCTTAGAGACTTTTATAGGGTTCTTGTTTGTTAATCTTCTCTTTACGATTTTGGGTTCATATTCTTTCTGGAGATGTGTGGGGTAAATGTTTTTGCTCAACCATCGACTCTTAAAGGAAGTACCAAATGATAAATCTTAAATTATCATAAAAAAGGGATATATTTTTATATGAGTAGGAGAATGGAGTCAACATGCTTTGGTGTGTGGGTTTCAATTGGAATTAAGTTGCCAAACCCTGCAAAAGATGCTTGATTGGCTTGTTTCGGGTGTTAACACTCCGATGCTTAAGTTGGCAACAAGAAGAAAAGCTTTTAAAGAGAGAATATATGCATTTAGAGAAAAAAGGAGTCTGTGGCATATGAAAATGAACCTGCTATTTATACAGCTCAAGAAAGCTTAAATAGTATTTCTGAATAATTAATCTACTTTAGGCATATATGACCGATTGTGTAGGTGAAGACGATTTGATAGTAACGTGTGTGTCAAACAGCCTTATCAATCAAAAAAAGATTCTGTTTGATCGAATGGCATCGTTTCCCGTGTTAAGTCGGTTGGCTTTAGGGGGGCCTCTATAGGCCTTTTGTTCTTTGGGCCTCTTAATGCCTTAGGCCTTTTAATTTATTTTCAGGATATTATTAATAGGCTAGTATTGTTTAAACGTCATTTGGGTTGGCACAACTTTGACATAAACACAAGAGGTCCAAAACACTTTACTTCTAAAGAAGATTTTTGTTATATGAGCATATTAATGATAATGAAGAAAATGAGAATATATTGTCAATGAATAATAACTATAGTGGGATTCCATAAATAAGGTTACAAAGATAAAAGTACACTAATTTTCTTAGTTTCTTAAATTATGTAAAATATGTTAAATGTAAAAAAGATTCTTGAAAATTGTTCCAATTAATGGAATGGAAAAAAAAAAGATTTGGTATAAATATTTTGAAGTTACCAAAATTATAAGTTTTTGCTATTTTTCTTTAAACATTTAATATAAGGTTCTTTTCCTTTTAGCATTTTCCTCAAATGCAACTTACCATAGCTTAATTGTAACTTATTTAGCCTACTATTTTTATTTATCTAGACTTTTCTCTTCACTTAAACCATATACTTACTCAATATTTAATATTATTTACAATAAAATTGACAATTCATGATGATAAATTTTATCGATAAAAGACCTTTTATTGTCGATGAAAGAATCAAAGCAGAGCTTTGATGAAAAAAAATAGGGGAAGGAAAGAATCTCAAAAATTCTTATTCAAGGAAAACAATAACTGTTGTTTGTATTTATACAAGGCTAACAAAAAGAAACTACTTTACACATTAACAGCTATACTAATTATAAATAATATATACATTCATCCAACAACATTCAGTGAAGAGACATGCTCATTAACATTATCATCACCAAATTAAACCAAAGAAAAATAATGATCCTTGCTTGTAACATATGCGGAGAAAGGAAAATATTTTTATAGAATGTTACATCTCTAGATGTATAACATTGATTAGAGAATAGACTATAAACTCTAAATGCCTTTTGTTCTAGGGCTACACCAAGATATACACATTTATCCGCTCTCTTATCAAACTTATCATTTCCTAGCTTCATATCTGTATAATAACAAAGATAGCCAAAATTTTTCAAATCATTATGAGTTGGAATCTTTCCATACAAGATCTAATATGGTGTTGCCCATTTCAAAATTGTATAAGGAAATATGTTGCTCAGATAAGTAGCATACAGTATGCTATAACACCAAAACTTTTTCGATCAAGAAGCTTGTAACAATAACGGCCGAGCAATATGTAAAACCTGCTTGTGCTTTCTTTCAACCACACCATTCTATCATGGTGTGTAAAGTGTACTCCATTGATGTATAAGACCATGTTGCTACAACAAATTCTAACAATTATGAGCAAGACATTTTGTTCCATTATCTGATTGTAGTACCTTTAGCTTTGTAACAAAATGATTCTTGATCATTAACAAAAACTTAGCCAAAATACCACAAGTTTGAGACTTGAATTGCATCAAATAAGTCCATATAGCCCTGCTATAATCATCCACTATAGTTAGAAAATAATAAGCACCAGAGATAGATTGAGTTCTATAAGGTCTCCAAATGTCTATATGTATCAACTCAAATAAGCGGAGGTTTTAATAGTGCTAAAAGGGAAAGGATTTCTTATTTGTTTAGCTAAAGGATAAACATCACAAAAGTTAAAATAAGAGATAACTTTATTAATGTTTTTTACCAAAGATAAATATTTCATTATAACTATTGAGGGGTGACCTAACATTTTATGCCAAACATTATGGTTCATAGTGATTTTATTTACTAGATAGAGATTAGAGCTATTTACCTTGAAAGAGTCCAAAGAAGAAATACTACATGAATTGGAAAAAAAAGAAAGGAATTACTGCTAAAAAAATAGAGATTGTCAAGCACTTAGCCTTTTTCCAGAATCTTTTCAGTTTTTAGGTTATGTAAAAGCCAATAAGTAGGATAAAAAGTGCATTTAGCAGTAGAAGATATGGTTAGTTTGATTACAGATAACATATTATGTTTAATCTTTGACATGTAAGGCATATTTTTTAGCAGCAAATAAGGATGCAATTTTATATTTTCCTTCTTATGTACCTCTGCTACTACTCTATTAGGCATATAAACCCTTATTATCCGTGTAACATCATGTAAATCATCAAAGATATCTTTGTTAACACAAATATACGTTGTTGCTTCTGAATCAACTATTTATTTTGCAAGCCACTTTGTTTATTTTTGAAAGAAAAAGAAGCCACTGCAAACATACCTGCATATTCTGCCTGAATATAATTTATGTGTTGAGTATCCATAAGCTGCTTCCCTTTGAGAATTTTACTCAATTCCTATTAAATCAACTTGATCAAGGTTTGATGAGCATTTTGCTGCACACCGTCATCCACTTCATTAAAGATGGCTCTACCAAGTGAACCTATTTCACCTTTTTCCTTTATCGTTATCTCTTTTCTCCTTAAGTTCTTTATACCAGTAAGGGTACCAATGCAATTTGAAGCATGTTTCCTTTTCGTGTCCCTTATTCTTACAGCAATCATAAAAATTGTCTTTCACCTATTTTCTTTCTTTTTTGTTGCATATCTCCCATCATTTTGCTTATCTATTGTAGCATTTCTTGATAACATCGCACATGCTTCAAGATTCTCTGTATTCATCATGTGTATTTATTTCTACCTCTCGATCCTGAGAACCATATAATACACCTTATTAACTGTAGGCAAAGGATATGTAGCTAACAACCGACTTCTAATATTGTCATATCCCTGATTCAGTCCCATAAGGAATTATAAAACCTTAATGTATATTATTTATAATTAGTATAGTTGTTGATGTGAAAAGTAGTTGTTGATGTGTAAAGTAGTTTCTTTTTCAAGTCACAAGTACAATTTCAACAAATACAAGCAGGCATAGGTTATAATCTTGCCATTTCATCCCAGAGCTTGTGAATTTTTGAGTAATAAGTAGTAATCAAACTATTTCCTTGTTCAGTCATACCAATATCTCTCTGGATCTGATAAATTTGTGGTGTATTATTGCTGTCTTTGAATCTTTCTTCAAGCTCATCCCAAAGAGCCTTTGAACTAGTATAATATACAAATGTATCTACCAACTCTTTGTTCATCGAGTTTAATATCCATTATTTTATCATACAATTTACCTTCCTCTATCTTTTATACCATGGATTATTCATTTTAGGAGCAATTAGGGATCCATCAATGAACCCTAGCTTATCTTTGGCCTCAAGAGAATTCATTATCGAAATGCTCCAGTTCAAAAAATTATTACCTGTTAATGGCATCATAACAAGCACCATACCAGGATGATTGGAATTGTGAAGCTTCAATAGATCTTCATCGACATCTATAGTATGTGTCGATTTTCTAGCATTTACAACTTCATCGATTGCCATTTCTTGAAAAACAAAATCATTCTAAGAAAGCAACAGATCTTGCAAAAGAAGCAAGAACTAGTAGAAAAAATACTCTCTCAAATCCAAATCCGAACCCAAGATCTCTGATAACATGAAAGAATAAAAGCAACGCTTTGATGAAGAAAACAAGGGAAGGAAAGAATCTCAAAAATTCTTATTCAATGAAAATAGTAACTATTGTTTGTATTTATACAAGGCTAAAAAAAAGAAACTATTTTACGCATCAGAAACTATACTAATTATAAATAATATATACATTCCTCCAATCGCTATTCTATTTCTGGCAGGAGTTAGTAAGAACCAAAAATTTGTAAGTATATTGATTCTAATAAAATTTTGCGAGAGGCATTATCGTTGTTGATATTTTTAATGGATTAGCAACAATCATTTTTTTTTTTGTAACTATCAAATGTGGAAAGTGTCATTGTTGATATCTGTTTCATGCAGTAAAAAATAATTTAATTCAATAAAAAACATAGGGTTGCCAAAATTAAATGGTCTTCATTAATCTTTCATTTCTAATTGGTTTCTAAAATAGATATATTTTTATTTGTCTAATTTAATTATTTTGAACTCTCAAATAGCCTTACCCAATAAATTCCATTAGATAACCCATTTTGAGCTTGACATTTTCTTTGAATTTACATCAATCTAGTCACTATCCTTACATTACCCCAAAGAAACTTTTTTGTCATTAAAAGAATTTTCTTGTTCATATGGGAATAACCGTTCTCTTTCATAGAAATATTATATTTTGTGGAAAAACTCAAATCCAAAAGAAAGTGTGAGATATGAATAAAGTGTACGAGTCCTCAATTAGATGCCGCAAAAAGTGCACTCTTTTTAGAATTGTTTCCACATTTTCAGAATTTTTTTATATGGTTGAAATCTCTTAATTTAAAGAAGTAGAAAAAGAAGAAAGAAAGAAAGAAAGAAAGAAAGAAAGAAAGAAAGAAAGAAAGAAAGAAAGAAAGAAAGAAAGAAAGAAAGAAAAAGAAAAAGAAAAAGAAAAAAAAAACTCTTGATGAATTTTTACCTAAATGACATTTTTCCATACCCTTTACCTAAGCCTTATTACAACCCATTTAAAAGCCCCTTTTTGATTGATGCATAAAAATCATGTTAGTAGTAGAATTGTTGATGTACTTTCAAGCTTGTGGTAACATCTTTTTATGTTGTGTTTTGAGTGCTTATACACCACCTTAAACACTTGTGGGAATTGAGTGAAACTCTTGTGAGGATGCTTTACAACTTATTATCCGAGAGTAACTGACTTTTTTATGACTTAAATATCATTGAGTTTATCACATTTTTATAGAAAAGTCATCTTGATCGGTTTTCTACGATACTCTTGACAGAATGCTGATATGGCAAGTCAAAATGCTGACATGACACATCACATCATATGCCTGGACATAGACGGTATTGCCATGTCAGCACCATATCATGGGAAGAGGCCACATTAGCATGCCATACATATTGAAATAAACAAATAAAAAAATGACACGTGTCAAAGGTCGAAATCCATTTGCTTTAACCAAACCATAAGTGGATGTGGATCACCTTTTCCTTATTATTGTTTTAAATGTGGGATACTTATAAGGGAAACAAATTCCCCTTAGTTTTCCAATGTAGGATATGGGAAGGTTGAAAAGATTATGGGATATGATTTTTCTTGCTTTCTTAACCTTTAAATCCATCACATACACATAATTTTTATTGCTTTAACCATCACATACACATCCCATGAAAGAAATAGACATGGTTAAAGCAAGAAAAATGATGTGTATGTGATACGGAGGAATTGGGCTTGCAGTACTTGGAACGTTTAGATTGGAAGCATCATTGATGTTCTCTTGTTTTTACGGCATAAATTATTTTAGGTCATAACTTTTGCTACAGGTGTCAGATTTCTTATTATAATATATTTTCGAAAAATTCATTATGAGACGGTCATTTGTTATAGGGCTTTGCCCTCTATAATGGCCTTTTTTCGGGCCCAAAAAATAGCATTTGGATTGCCATTTTTCAGTTTTAAAGTTTTAGGGTTCTTTAGGGAGTTTTTGATATTTTTTTTATTTTTATTCATATAAATTGTTTTCTTTCCCTAGTTTTGGGATAGAATTTTGTTATTGAATAAACCTTTTTCCTATTTGGGATCTTTCGCTGCATCAATCTGTGATGGATTCAAAGGTAAAAAAAGCAACAAAAAAAAAACCATATCTTATAAGCTTGGGAAGGGATATGGAAAATACAAAAAACTTGAGAAGATGATGGGATATGGTTTTTCTTGCTTTCTTAACATTTGAATTCATCATATAAATATCGTTTTTCTTGCTTTAATCATCGCATAAACATTCCATGAAATGGTTAAAGTAAGAAAAATGATATTTATGTGATGAATTCAAAGGTTAAGAAAACAAGAAAAATCATATCCCATCATCTTCTTAAGCTTTTTGTATTTCCATCCCTACCCATATCCCACATCGAAAAGATAAAGGGAGGGCATGCGTTTATAAGCATCGATGCACCTCATCTTAGGAAGATGGGTATTTGGGTAGATGGCTCATGGCAAGCGGTATCACATCCGATCCAGACCGAATTTTGATTCACTTGCGGTATCACAATCGATCCAGATCCAGACCGGATTTGATTCACTTGCGGTATCACAATCGATCTAGACCGGATTTTGATTCACCTATGACCTATTTGACACATGTCATTTCTCTATTTGTTTATTTCAACATGTGGGGCATGCTGATGTGGCCTCTACCGATTACGTGGAGCTGATGTGGCAATGCCATATGTATTTAGGTATATGACTTGGTATGCCACGTTAGCATTTCAACAAGGGCATCATCGAAAATCGATCAAGATAATTTTTCTATAAAAATATGATAAGTTTAACGACATTTAAATCACAAAAAATAAATTACTTACTTTTTATTAATAAATTGTAAATTCAGTTAGCGTGAGTGAAATTGACTCACAACACAAGTGAACCATAAATAGAACGTCTTGCACCGTTTTATACAGGATTGTGTTAAAAAGTTATGGATTTTTAATTTATTTTTTTCATTAATTAATAATTTTTATATTTCTTACTTTGTACATTGGGATTGAATTTGGCTGCAAAATATGGATTTTGAATTCTTTTGAATATGGCCGTGGCAGAAAAGTATTTTCGTTCTGACATTTCATCTCTCAAAACTACAAACTCAAAAACTTAGGAAAATTGCACACGGATAATAATAATAATAATAATAATAATAATAATAATAATAATAATAATAATAATAATAATAATAATAATAGAATGTTATTATCGAAAAGAAATTACTTTTTTTAAAGAAAAAAGAAATTACTAAAGAGACAATTTTGATACGTTAATCCCATTAGAAAAGAAGAGATAAAATAAACTTTTTAAGAAGCCATATCTTGGTGGCCAAAGTAAAGCTATATTAATTATTAATTAAATATATAATTAATTTCGCACCACTTTAATTTTGTCCCTCCGTATGTTTATTTTCTATCCTTTTACCTCCTTTCCTATACTTCTTTTCTCCTGCATCTAAAACTTTTCGCTATCTTTTTCATATTTTCATTCCTTACTTAATTCTTCTTCTCATCCTTAATTATCCATTGTCTCTTTACCATTATTCACATAATCAATTTTATTTTATACTTTTTTGTGCCTTGCTAAACAAGATAACGAAGTGAAAAGCTATAGAAAAAAAAATGAATCCCCAAATTCCCATTTTTTTTTAAGTTTTTGCTATTAAATCCTTATAATTTTATTTTGCAACATTTCACTCTTGAATTTTTATTTTTTTACACATTAAAATCTCAATAAACAGAAAATATGAAATTAAACTGTACATTTTATTCATCTCGCTTTTAATATCTGCATATAAAATTCAATTTGATATGCTCTTAAATACTTTTTGATCAATTTTAAGTTTAACTGTTGTTTTCAATTGGTATTTCAACCACAAATTGATATAAATATTAAAAATAATGCATTTAATATAGGGCTTGAGATGCAAATAATAAAAATAAGTGAAGCGAACTGTATTGTTCAATTTTATTTTTTCTATCAACTAAGAGTTTAATGAATAAAAAAAAATTCAGGAATTTAATGTCGAAAAATAAAAGTATAGCAATTTAACAGCAAAATTTCAAAATATTGAGGAACTTGGTGATAAATTTAATTTGCCAAAAACGAAAAATGGAATCCATAACGCCCTTTTCAGAAATGATTTTATTAATGGATTACAGTGGAATCAATGACGGAAGATGTATAAAGGACGATTAATAAATATGGGTTGCTGAGGGAAAAATGGAAAAGGGGGATGATGCTTGGGGAGCAAACTATAGAAAGGTGCTAAAAAGTTAAAAAAAAAAAATATTATCTAGATTTCTTTTACACCAATAAAGCACAACAATGGGGACCTTTAGATGTTGATATATACAAGTTATTGGTATTCGAAAGGAAATAAGTCTTCTTATTGATAAGGAGTCAACTTAATTGAATGATAATTTCATTAAATTATCATTGTAGCATTTATGAAGGAAAAAAAAAACATTTATTTCCACTAACATATAATTTTGAGTATTTTTGTTAGGGTGAGGATGAATCAATTAATCGGGTTATTAATAATTTTATTAATCAATTCATTAAATTCGATTAACCGTTATATCGATTTTGATTTTTAACTAATTTTTTAGGATCGATTTATTGGTTAACACTAACAAATTTTAACATATAAATTTAATAAATTATATAATTTATAATATTATTTTTAATGGTTAAACATACTTTAGAAATGAAAAAAATACAAATTAAATATTGATAATACCTTGAAAATTAAAACTAGGCCCAAAATCTTTAAGGGATATCAGAGGCCCATTTTCAAAAGGCATACAAAAGCCTCTCCAAGCTGGCTGGCTAAAACACAGGAAATAAGGCCATACGATCGAACGAGATCTTTCCCTGCCATGGCAAGACTGTTTGACATATGCATCTATCAAATCACCATTACCTATAGGCCACACCCGCTTCAAAGTAGGACGACTATTCAAGAACACTATTTAGCTTTTTCAGCTCCATAATAGCAAGTTCATTATATAAGCTCACACACACTATCTCTCTAGTTTTATCCATACTTTCTCTCTAAGAGCTTTTCTTCCAATTGCTAACTTAAGCATCGGAGTGTTAACGTCCGGTACAATCGGGCAAACACTTTTTGCGGGGCTTATAAGTTATAGTCCTATCAGAATTAGCTCCAAAAGCTCATCGACTTCTCATTCTTTCCTATTCATAATCTCTTACTATAAAAATTTTTAATTTATCATTTGATACTTTCGTTGAGACTTGATGGCTGAGCAAAAGTATCTAAACTTTACACCTTCTAGAGAAATAGAAATTTATAATCATAGAGAGAGAGTCTATAGATAAGAAGTCCCATGAAAGTCTTCAAGACTACATGGGAAAGCTCAGAATCGTGAAAGAAAAATTTAGGATTGAAAGAAAGAAAAAAATTGTACGTCAGGTTTAAAAGGAAGCAAAATATCCTCATTTCAAGACATTGCGCAATAGATGCAGGACACTCTCAGAACTAACCTACTATGAAAGATACTGGGAAGGATGAAATGACTGCCCCTCTCATCGTTTCCAAGCAAGTTAAGAAAGAAGGCAAACACAGCATGAAGAGGAGTGTCTTCTTTCTCCCATGCACATTTCGAACCGATATCCCAAATCTCAAGAAAATAGGCAAAAAAGAAATCGCAAAGCAACACACTTCCCCGTCTACATAATTATAATATATAAAATATTGTAAAACTTTGTTCACAATACTAATATTGGTATTACTTGTATCAC
The DNA here is from genome assembly GCA_037975025.1 of Excoecaria agallocha. Classification (NCBI taxonomy): domain Eukaryota; kingdom Viridiplantae; phylum Streptophyta; class Magnoliopsida; order Malpighiales; family Euphorbiaceae; genus Excoecaria; species Excoecaria agallocha. The sequence continues at coordinate 9,296,551 of CM075811.1, read as the reverse complement.
AATTAGAATTAGATAATTTTTGTACAATTGCAAAATATTATGTACAATATAGATATATATACACAACAGTTATGATGTATATATTAATTTTGATATATAATAAAAAAATATTAATTAATATATATATTCAATTTAAATTTTTGATTTTTTGTATTGAAATTATCATGTTTTGCAAAAATAAATAAATAATTTTTGCAAAAAATTTGACAAAAAAAGATATAATGAATAATTTTTTACCGATATACTTGGGGCATTAATGAGAAAGTGAGCTAAAAAGGTATAAAAGACAAGTAAAAGTGAAAAATGACCTAATTGAAAGAAATTAAAAGTTTAGGAATAAAATTATAATTTTTTTAAAAAATATGTTTAATGAGTAAAAGTAATTAAGAAATGTTTATAAAGGGTAAAATGGTAATTTAATGTCCAAATAGTTCAAAAATAAAATTTTGTAAAGTTCATGGGCTAAAATATAATTTTATGTAAAAAGGATAAAGTAAAGCCCAATTAATTTTTTATATGCCAAAAGTTAAAATTGAAAGTGAAAAAAATGAAAATAATGGCAATTTTATAATTAAATTGCAAAAAGGATATTTTCGTAATTAATAAAAAAATTAAGGACTTAAGTGAAAAATTTATCAAAATTTTAATGTTAACATTAAAAGATTGTTAAAAATGGATAAGAATGCTTTTTAATAAGAAATATTGAAATTTTGTACTTTTGGGGTGCAATTATGCTAGTTTGGAAAAATTTTATGATTTTTAGTCACTACTGGACATATTTAATGCTCAGCACATAGGATTTACTACGTGCAGGTTCTGAATGTGGCCCGGAGCATTAGTACACAGGGGATAAAGAATTTGAAGGAATGAAGCTCCATTTTTATTTTGGCATGTATATTACTGTAAATATTTGAAGTTTAAAATGGATTTGTAATAATTTTTTATTGTGTATATATATATTTGAATACGAATTCTAGTGGATGGTTTATATATGGTTGAGATGTGATGGAGAATGTATGAATCAGATGGTTATATTGATTATAAACTGTTGTGCCCCTGAGGGGCTGTGATTTTCGTCTGATTTTCAGGAGGCTAGTCCAATATATAGCTGTTATATTGTTAAATTTCTGCAAAATGAATAGTAAAATTTGACAGTTATAGATCATCGACAAGGTGGACTATGTATATGAATTTTGAAAAAGCATTGTTGGTTAATGAATAATTAAAGTTTAAGTTTATGAATTTTAAGTTAAAAAAAAATTTCGGCCAAACACTTAAATCGAAAAGACTGTTACAGTAAAGTTGTTATATTTTATGGTATCAGAGTAATGTTTTAAGTGATTCTAAGATCGGAGTGAAAATAAGTGAATGATTTATCTATATATACATGCCAATTGTTAGTAAAGAGATATTATGAAAATCTAATGTGTACTTGCTCCTTTAGTTTTATAGTGAAAAGATATCTTCCAATCGTGACAGACGAGTAGGGGATGGAAAGAGTGAGGCATCAATAGGTACTGGACAGCAGGAGGCCCCATAGCAGCAGGCTTCTTCTCCAACAGTACCACCTCCGTCCCCATAGCTAGACTTCCTTAATCTCATGGTCGACTATATTTAGCAGCGGCTGTAGACAGATCAGGCTCAATCCTTCTAGGTAGTAGCACATGTTCACGAGCTCTATCCAGAAGAAAATCCATTCTAGAGCAATTAAAAAGGCTTAAGGCTGAGGACTTTTTTGGGACAAATCCTCTGACACCAGCATAAGAATAAGATAGGCTATTTAAAATAAAAAGATTATTTGAAATCACAAACATCATAACAAAAGAAAAATTTAAGGGTATAGTTGCATTGCTACAATGACCAAATTTTATCTGGTGAAATTTTATCAGAAGATATATCCTAGCGGATCAATTGAGTTGGGGATTTTTTGTGTTTCAATTTGAGTTGAAGTATATTAGGTCTAAGTACAAACTGACAATGCACGATGCTTTTTGGAGGCTTAAGTAGGGTAATAAGTCTGTGGTTGAGTATAAACACGATTTTGAACGCCTCAGTGCCTACCTAGATGAGAGACAGTCAATAGATGTAAAGCTACATCAAAGATTTGAGAGAAGACTGCATACAAAGCTCAAACAGATTATTGTGACTCAACAGTACCCTAGTTTGAGAGCCATAGTTGAGGCAGCCATAAAGTTAGAGGCCATTTAGGCAGAACAAGTTGAGAGACAGTCCCGATTCTAGCAAAAAAGGAAACAGGGATAGTCCAGTGGTAAAAATGTTAAGGGTAAGAATGCAAAAAAATCTCTAACACCTCAGGGGCATCCTCCAATTTCAACAGGTTGAGGTCAAAGTAGTGCACCACGTGGTAGAGATCCAGCTTCTTCAATAGCCAGTACACTTCGGGATAGAAACAGTGGAACAACTGTGGCCTATGATCATTGTGGAAAGATTCATCTTGGGAAGTGTAGATATCTGACTTGAGCATGCTTCAGGTGTGGGTCCAGAGATCACCAGATCAGAGACTATCTAATGGTAAAGACTACTTCTGTCATTTCTCCAGCATCAGGTATTGGGTTCTCTGCATTTAGAGGTCATGGTAGGGGAGCTGCCTCCATCACTTTAGCTTCTAGGTTAGCTGGGCAAGTATCTCAGGGATAGAGGCGAGCTGTAGGCCAAACTTATGCTATCAGAGCCAGAGAGGAGGAGGATGCTGCAGATGTTATAATAGGTAAATTCCTCATGTTATCTAATTTCGTTCATACTTCGATTGATCCTGGTTCTACACATTCATATATTAGCACAGAGATAGCCAGGATAAAGGGATGAAAGAGGCATGCTTGGACTAGGATATCTTGGTGAGTAATCCTCTTAGGCATAGCATGGTAATGAGCAAAGCTTATAGATAGTGTCCTATTAGTGTCCAGGTCATGTTTTTTCTAGCAAATTTGATTAGGCTACCCTTCTGTGAGTTCGATGTGATTATGGGAATGGATTGGTTATCTGCCCACCAAGTAACTGTTGACTGTAAAAGGAAGAAAGTCACCTTAAAGCTTGAAAAATGTTGGGACATTATAATTGTAGGTGTGAGAATTAACTTCTTGTCTGATATAATATCTACGACTGTTGTCAAGAGATTAATCAGAAAAGAGTGCATAGCTTACACGTGTTATGCAGTGGAGGCAAGGAGAGATAGTCCAAAGATGTCAGAAGTGCCTACTGTCAGAGAATTCCCTGATGTGTTCCCTGATGAGTTACCAGGTTTAACACTTGACAGAAAAGTAGAATTCTCTATTGATGTTGTTCCAGGAATTGCTCTTATCTCCATTGCTTTTTACAAAATGGCACCTACTGAGTTAAAAGAATTGAAGATTTAGCTACAAGAATGCTTGACAAGAAATTTATCAGATCTAGTGTTTCTCCCTGAAAGCACAAATTTTATTTATAAAAAAGAAAGATGGGACACTCAGGTTGTGTATCGACTACATGCAGCTGAACAAAGTGATCATAAAGAATAAATACCCCCTTCCTCGCATTGAAAACTTATTTGATCAACTGAAGGGAGCGGGTGTATGTTTCAAAATTGACCTGAGATCTGACTACTATCAGATGGGTATGAACTGATGTGCCTAAGATTACTTTCCGTACTAGGTATAGCCATTTTGAATTTTTGATCATACCATTTGGGCTTACAAATGCACCGGAAACCTTCATAGAGTTAATGAATAGGGTCTTCCATCATTATTTGGATCAATTTATAGTGGTCTTCATCGATTATATTCTGGTATATTTTAAGACACCGGAGGAGCATGATAAGAACCTGAGAATTGTTCTATAGACTCTGAGAGAAAAGCAACTGTATACCAAGTTCAACAAATATGACTTGTGGCTGAATGAGGTATCCTCTTTGGGTCATGTGATTTCTACAGAGGGTATTAAGGTGGATCCTTCAAAGATTGATGCAATTCTTCAGTGGAAGCCACCTAAAACTGTTACTGAAGTGAGAAGTTTTTTGGGGTTAGTTGAAGACTATAGGAGATTCATAAAGGGCTTCTCTACTATTGTAGTTCCTATGACTTGACTGCTATAGAAGCATACTAAATTTGTGTGAACTGACAGATGCCAAAAATATTTTTAGAAGCTTAAAAGTATGCTGGTAGAAGCTCCTATTCTTACATGACCCAAGGCAGGCAAAGATTTTATAATCTCCAGTGATGCCTTTAGAAATGGTTTAGGCTGTGTTCTGATGCAGGAAGGCAAGGTGATTGCGTATGCCTCTTGACAGCTCAAGACTCATGAGAAGAACCATCCTACTTATGATTTAGAGCTAGCAACCATTGTTTTTGCATTGAAAATTTGGAGACATTACTTGTATGGAGAAAGATGCTACATTTATACAGATCATAAGAGCTTAAAGTATTTGCTTACTCAGAGAGAGCTCAATCTCAGATAGAGACGCTGATTGGAGTTGATTGAAGACTATGATTATTTTATCGACTACCATCCAGGGAAAGCAAATGTAGTAGCTGATACACTTAGAAGGAAGTTCATGTCAAGTAATATAATTGTGTTCAAATGAATGTATATAAGTGATTGATAAGTGTTATTGACTGATATTAGTATTTATAGCTCTTCAGGCTATGAACATCAGATTGAGTTTGGTTTCAGATGAAGCGTTATTAGCTGAAATGCAAGTGAAGCCTGACTTTATGCATCAGGTGAAAGTAGCTCAGAAGAATATGATCGACTAATGACTGTCATGAACAAGTTGAAAAATAATAGTGAAAGTGATTACTCCTTTAGCAGTGATGGAAGCCTTTACTACGAGAAAAGACTCTGTGTATTGGATCAAGAAAAATTGAAGAAAAACAACATTATACTACAAGAAAAATGCAAAATAACGAGGATAAAATTCCTCGCTAAATGATGATTTTTCATCGCTAAATCAATTTAGCAAGAATTTAGCGAGAACAAAAATTTTGTAACAAAAGTCATCCTAACTGATTTTAGCGAGGATTTTAGTTCTCGCTAACTTTTGCAAGGATTTAGTCCTCGCTAACTTTAGCGAGGATTAAAGTCCTCGCTAAGTTTTGCGAGGATTTAGTCCTCGCTAAGTTTTGTATGGACTAAATTGTCGCTAAATTTTAGCTAGGACAAGTTTCTTTCTAAATTTTAAGACGCATTTTGTGACAAATATTGTTCTTGATAAATTTAGTATGGGATTTATTCTTCCTAAATGTTGATAAGAAATTTTTTGTTTTCTTAATTTAATATGGAAATTTTATTATTTAAATAATAAACTAAAAAAATAATAAGTTTATATTCACTCAATATTTAATATAAATATATATATATATATATATATTAATGAATAAATTATTATTTACAAGTGTATAGCATTATTAATAATATATCCAAAATAATATGTCCATATATAACAATAATAATTAAAAATCATAAATAGCTCATAAAATGCTAGTTGCTTTTAGTTCCTATAGTTATGTAGTGATTGATTGCAGATAACGAATAACTCCATCCAGTGTCATTATTAGAACTTGATCTTCAAATTATTGATCTTGAACATCTGACTAGTGTTTGCATAACTTGACTAAATACAAAATAGAAGTAAAATATGACCTACATATAGATGACTAAATACAATAGTAACAATAAAGAAGCAAAATATGACCTATATACTAAATATATAGATGAGTCTCCTATACTCAGGAGGTAATGAACAGACAAAAAAATTCTGACTATAAATGCGCCTAAGCCAGTTGCACCTTTCAAGACATTCTTTGCATTACCTTTGCATGGTGACTATCCTCAATTTCTCTACAATCTACTTTATCCCAAACTTCAAACTCAAACTACAGCAGAAGCAAGTTTGGGATAATCACAAGTCAAGAACAATGACATATGAACATTTTCATATTATTGTTGTTACATGTAGAATGGAAAACAAATTTGTTGTGCATCATTCAATCTCCGAGGTCCTTTGGTCATTAATTATCACATTATTTAGCAAATTAGGATTTCACAAACTATTAAGAATTTAATTAGTTAGAGACCATATAAGCCAATGGAACAAGAAGCTAACCTGAAAGCAATGCAATTAAGAAAATTGAACAAGAATCACAAAAATAAAAAAATTTATCTTCATCTCTTAAATATGGCATGATACCTTTCCAATTACTTCCCAAAAAAAAGTAATGGAAATATCCTTTTCCCAAAATTAAATTCCAGAAAGTATAACCACGAAAAAAGAGTAATATGTAAAAATATAACTTACAAATTACAATCCTAAACCCCCTAAACCAAATCCTGAGATTAATACCACGGACTAGTAGGGTCCACTACAAGGATGATAGCCTACTAGTTCACATAGGGCAACAAAAACAAATAGCAGAAAAGGGTTGGTTTATCTAACAACAAAGAGTCAATTACCTCAACAACAGGCATCAGTGTTGGAAGAATCTCATCTCCAAACATATTTGATAAAATATCAAGAGCAAAAATCAGAAACAAGAGGACGTAATTATTATTATTATTATTATTACTCATTGACACTTAACGCATCAAATTGCACTATAAACATTTATTTCAGACATTTTGTAAATATTTTAAACTATATCACAATCAAAAATCTATAATAATAATAAATGTTTATAGTGCAAAGGGAACATCATGAGCCTGTTGAACCGTTTCAACCACCTAAAAAGTTAATGGAAAGGAAAACCGAGAGTATTATCACAATCAGGGATGTTTATGAGAGTGCACGGGTCATTGGTGATACTAATTGCGATTAGAGTGAAAAAGAAATTTAAGAAAGCGAATGAGATAAGAGGTCGCACCATTATTTGCTTGTCTGAAGATAAAACATTATGATGATATTCTGTCATGGCTGTGTCTGGTGGGCACATGGGACTGTTACATAGAGATCTCAGTGTTATCTCTCTCACTTGACCGTCATATTCATCAGCAACATGCCATTGTCCCATCTAGAAAAAAAATCATAATCACATATATATAGAAGAGCATTTCATAAACAGAAGGAAACTTATCTATTCTTGATCTTCATCATAAACAGAAGTCATCCCTCACCTCTCATCCAATAGAAACTTCTCGGGTATAATAAAAAAACCAAAAAAAGGAATAAGAAATTGGATTAGAGGTTCAGAATAACAAAACCACAAACTAAAACTGAACAAAAGGAGAAATCGAAAACTAACCAAAATAACAAAAAGAAGGCAACTCCCTTTATTGCAGTCCCAAAATGGAATCAATAAACACAAGAAATAGATTTTGTCGCATATGGAAAATCAAACGCAGATTCGAGGAGAACAAACTCAAACCCATGTGTTTTTTAGTGGATTTATGTTGGTAGGGTTCATATTTTTGAGGTTAAAACCCTAACACTAAATATCAAGATAAAATTCCAGTTTTACGAAAGAAAAAAATTAAAAAAAAAAATCTCATAAGAGTACCTTCTCTTAATTAGAAAATGTGTTACCTGATTTATGAAGAATCAAAGGAAATGTTGTCCTTCTATTCCACCATTTGTTGCAGTAACCTACTCGATTTTGGTGTTTTAGAACCAGCAAAATGGGACTACGATAAGGCGGCAAGGGGCGACGATGGTAGCGGGGTGGACGACTAGGGTTTACTTATGGTTACTAGAATAGGAGGGGAAAAATTACGAAGGAGAGAGAGTGAGGCGGGGAAATAATTGCAAAATAAAGGGAGTTTTGGAAATAATGGCGTCTTATAATAAAGTTTGATACTTTTATTTAGCTAGGAAAATAGTCCTAGCAAATTTTGTTAGAGAAAATATTCAAGCTAATTTAGAGTGGGCAATAGTTGTAGCAATTTTTGTGAGTACCTCTATTTTTCGCTAATGGGTATATAATTATATACATCAATCTGTATTGTTATTTTTGCGAGGATATGAATTCTCGCTAATTTAGCAAGGATATTGTCCTTGCTAATGAGTTCATATATAAAATACCATATAACATAAGCGTTTGTGAGGAAAATGTCCTCACCAAAATTAGCGAGAATTTTGTTCTCACTAATTAGTTCATATATCAAATACCATATGGCTTAAGTGTTAGCAAGGAAAATGTCCTAGCCAAAATTAGCAAGGATTATATCCTCGCTAATTAGTTCATATATCAAATACCATATAACTAAAGTGTTAGCGAGGATTTTGTCCTCACCAAAATTAGCCAGGATTTTGTCCTCGCTAATTACTTTATATATCAAATACCATGTAACTTAAGTGTCAGCGAGGATTTTGTCCTCGCCACTATTAGCGAGGGATATGTCCTCGCTAATTTAGCCTGAATTTATTTCTGGCAAAATTAGCGAAGATTAAGCCATCGCCAAATGGTTCATAAATCAAAAATCAAACTATTTAACCGTTAGCGATTGATATATTATAGCTAAATTAGCGAGCATTAAACCCTCGCCAAATAATTCATAAATCAAATGCAAAACTATTTAATCATTAGTGAGGGATATGTGCTCACTAATTTAGCGATTATTTATTTCTTGCAAAATTAACGAGGATTAAGCTCTCGCCAAATGTTTTATAAATCAAATGCCAAACTATTTAACCATTAGTAAGGGATATGTCCTCACTAATTTAGCGATGATTTATTTCTCGTAAAATTAGCATGGATTAAGCTCTTGCCAAATGCTTCATAAATCAAATGCCAAATTATTTAACCGTTACCGAGGGATATGTCCTTGCTAATTTAACGAGAATTTATTTCTCGTAAAATTAGCGAGGATTAAGCCCTTGCCAAATGGTTCATAAATCAAAAGCCAAACTATTTAACCATTAGAGAGGGATATTTCCTCGTTAAATTAGTGAGGATTTATTTCTTGCAAAATTAGCGAGGATTAAGCTCTCGCCAAATGGTTCATAATTCAAAAGCCAAACTATTTAACCGTTAGCGAGGGATATATCCTCGCTAAATTAGCCAGGATTTATTTGTCGCAAAATTAGCGAGTATTAAGCCATCGCTAAATGGTTCATAAATCATTCGCACCACGAATTAAGAGTTAGCGAGGGTTCTTTGCTCGCAAAGTCTTCGCTATTTTTTGCACCAAAATTTTACCATCCAAAATTAGCTACAACAAAAATTTTTTATCGCTAAATTATCGCAATATCTATTTTTTCACTAGCCCCTAACAATATTTGCTATAAAAATCAATTTTCATCACAATGTTGTTGCTAAATTGTGCATTTAGCAATAAATTTCATTATCCTCGCTAATTTTTATCGCTATTCTGTATTTTTTTTGTACCAAAGCTCACGATAGCAGTTATGCCATACATCCTGGTGGTAACGAGATATACCGAGACTTAAAAGCTTACTATTGGTGGCCATGTATGAAGTGGGATGTGACAAAGTTTGTGAGTAAATATCTATTATGTCAGCAAGTGAAGGATGAGTACTAGGTTTCTTCAGGATTGCTTCATCCTCTTTTGATACCAGAGTAAAAATAGGATAGGATAATTATAAATTTTGTAACAGGATTGCCTGTCACTTAAAAGATGCATGATGCTATATGGGTGATCATTGACAAACTCATCAAATCTTCTCATTTCTTGCCAGTGCAGATGGATTATCTTTTGACCAAGATTGCAGAAATCTACATCAATAAGATAGTGAGATTGCATGGTATGCCATCACCCATCATTTCTGACAGAGATCCTAGGTTTACTTTCCATTTCTGAAAAAGTCTACAAGAAGCTTTGGATACAAAACTTTATTTCAGCATAACATTTCACCTCCAGACATATGGTTAATCAGAGCAGATGATACAGATATTGGAAGATATTATTCGATGCTATGTGTTGGAATTTTGTAACAATGAGGAGAAGTATTTGTCTCTTACAGAATTTGCCTACAACAATAGCTATCAGTCTAGCATTAAAATGGCTCCTTTTAAGACTTTATATGGAAGAAAGTGCAGAATTGAGTGAAAGAAAACTATAAGATCTTACTTGATCCGTGATTCAGAAAAAAAGATGTGGATCATCAAAGGTATATTGAAAGAAGATATGGATCGCTAGAAATCCTATGCAGATCTAAAAAAAAAAGATATAAAGTTTCAGATCAGAGATAGAGTGTTCCTAAAGGTATCTTCATGAAAGAAAAATTTTGAGATTTGGCAACAAGGGTAAGCTAAGTTCGAGATTCATTGGCGCTTATGAGATACTTCAGCGAGTGGATTCCATAGCATACTAATTGAAGCTAACATCGAAGTTGGAGAAGATGCACAATGTGTTCCACGTGTCCATGCTCCGTAGATACAGCTTTGATCCTAGCTATGTGATCACACCAGAAGAAATTCAAGTGCAATTTGACATGACTTATGAAGAAAGATTGGTGAGGATCTTAGCTAGGGAGGTCAGATAGCTCAGAAATAAATAGATTTCGCTAGTGAAGATCTTATGGTACCATCACAATATGGAAGAGGCTACATGAAAATCAGAAGTAGAAATGAGATAATAGTATCCTTTGCTCTTCGAATCATTGTTATGTACAGGATGAAAATTAATAAATAAAAAAATTAATTATGCCATAATTTAGCAACGGAATCATGATAACAACCTGTTGCTAATATGTAAAAATAAGAATTTAAAAATAATTAGCGACTAAAATTTCGTCGCTAACATTTAGATATGCGAGTTATTAGCGACAAATTATCGTTATTAATACAATCATTATTTACGAAGGATTTAGCGATGAAACATTTCGTCGCTAATAATTATTATGATTATTGCTGTGACAACTTTTAAAAATCAATTAGCGAAGGAATATTCTTTTAGCGACTGAATTTCTTATTGCTAAATTAGCGACTAATTTTAGATTCAATCGCAAATAAATTAGCAACTGTTCGTTGCACAGTCGCTAAACCACTTTAGCGATGGAATATTGCCATTTAGCGATGGAATATGCCGTCGCTAATTGACAGTGTTTTTGTAGTGGTATTTTCTTTTCTACATAAAAAATATAATGTATTTTCTTTTGTACATAAAAAAATAAATTGTATTTTCTTTTTAACATAAAAAATATAGTATATTTTCTTTTATACATAAAAAACTATAGTATATTTTTTTATACATAAAAAAATATAGCATTTTTCGTATATGAAAAATACAGTGTATTTTCTTTTATACATAAAAAAAATATAATTTATTTTATTTTATATATATAAAAATACAATGTATTTTATTTTATGCATAAAAATATAGTGTATTTTTTCACCATCTGAAACTCATCTCCACACCACCGTCCTGTCGCCACTTTATTGCTGCAAGTATTGTTCAACAGTTATCAACTCTATTTGTTTTGCCATAAATTCTATAGGGCCATTTGTTAATAATTGTAATAAAAGTAACAATAAGGATGACATGTACATAAATCATGGTAATATGAAAGTCTGACTAATTAACCTTTCTTGCCGCTACTTTATGAATAAAACATATATATACCTTGCTTTTGTACTTAAAGCTAGTATAATATGTAATGACTACCCTAATCCTTTCTATTATTTATCATCGTATGTACTATTTTGCAAGTAGTTGAAGATACAACAGACTGTTTGCACAATTGTTATTCTAGCTTTCATAATTCATGTACATACATCATCACTTTAAACTGCAAAAAGAAACTGACAATTAGCAATGGCATTTTTCATCGCTAATTGTCAAAATTCCATCGCTAATATATTTTAGCAAATGCATGACGAACAATCGCTAATAATCCAGTTGCTAATATATTAGCAACAGAATGTTAAATCAGTCGCTAAAAACAATTTGAAATCATATTGAAAAAACTAAAGAAGAATAAGTCAATTTCACAAATTTTAAAGATAAAGTATTATTTGTTGATGTATTTTTCATTTTTATGATTGTATAGATTTTGGGATAATTGACAAAAATTTTTTATCTTTTCAAAATAATTATAATATATAATATTTAAGGTTCATATAATACTTTATGATTAATAATATATAAAAAATATTTTTTGGTTAACCATTTTTCTATTTTTTTTACTCATCTCTAATGGTAACAATTAAAAAATAATAATAATAATTATTATTAATAATAATAAAAATATAAATTTTCTAAATAAATAGTATAGATTTTGTGGTAATTGACAAAAAAAATATTATTACCTATAAACCTAGGTCATGGTCACGGTTTGTAGGTAACGAGTGCTGACCGTGAATAGGTGACATTTTGGTTCTGTGCTGATTTCGGACTACCTCGCAGTCAGTATCAAAAAGGTGTCGACCATGATCTAGGTTTATAGGGGGAGGGGTTACGATCAGTAGCTAATACCTGCTGACCGTGATATAGATGTCATTTTGGTTCTGGATTGAATGTAAACTAGCTCATACCTTCTGACCGTAAGGTCTGTTCTGCCCAAAGGTAGATTTTCAGTTTTGATTTGTATGCACTTTATGACCTATAAAATGATATGTTTAGCTAAAGTGGCTTTCTACAAAATTGTTTTCCTATATCTCTAGTTTCCAAAATATCAAAAATTACTCCATTGAGACATGTAAATCTCCATATATTAAAAAAAATAACACAAAATACTCCCAATGATAGGGCAGCAGTCACAAGCAGAATTCATGCTTGATTTTCACTATCATGAAATAAGATTCATCCTTTGAGTCCTTTGTATGAAATGAAGATATGGGAGTAATCTTCTTCAACTAGAATTTCTTGATTTAAGCTATTATAGCTTAAGATATAAGCAAAATAGTCCAAACTGATCAAGTGAACTCTAGGACAATTTTTACTAGTTTCAAGAGCAAACTTCCTATTCCAGTTTTCAATCATTATTAAGCTTAATTTCCATAAGAATAACTTATTCTAACATCAATTGTCTCATTTCTCACATCCCATGCATAGCAAACATACACAAAACAAAACATAAGAAGTTCTCATACCTTGTTTAGCCAATTTCTCTTTCTTCCTCTCTTTTTCCTTTTTCTTTCTCTTATTAGCTTCTTCTTATTCTTCTATGTACATATTAGGTTCCACAAACAAATATTTATTTTCCCATATCAATTCAACCTTCCACCATTAAATCAAAAGAAAGAGTAGAAAAAGAAGAATATTTTACCTTTTTAGTGCTTAATCTTAAATTCTCTCTCTACACCTTTTGAGCAGCCATGAGCATAAGACTTCTTAAGAGGGAATTAAAGAAAATGAGCAGAAATTCACTTGTATGGAACCCCTCAAATTGCCGACCACCTTTCTTCTTTTAATTCTCATGAATCTACTTACATTTTAATGAGATTTCTAGACATGGCTACATGTCTTCATCCCATTGGTCCTTAGTTAATTTGCACTTAACCCCTTCTTTCCTTTCAATTACTCATTCTTACCCCAAAAATTTCTCTTTTTCTTTTCAATTGAGTCCCTCAATGCCATATTTTTTTTTTCAATTATGCACATGTTCAACTTAATAGGAAATAACTATTTTGCCCTTGCTCTTTTAATTTAATTTCCTTTAGGTCCTTTACTACTCTCAAAACACTTACCTCTTTGTATCACATTCCTAATGCATTCTAAATATATCCAATTACTACTAGGGTATAAGTTGGGATTTTACATAATAACCTCTGATTTAACTAGTAATTATTTGTACAATTAAATTTTATTAAGTAAAGAAAAATGCTTATTTAGTCCCAAAACGAGTTCAATTAATATATTGTAAAATCAATATAATATGACTTGATGAGGTGACATGAAAAGACCAAAAAGGTCAGACAAACTGGAGTCCTCTCTAAGCTTCACAATTCATCTTACAGCTCAAACGATTTGAGTGTGGTTTTCTTGGAGGTCGACATTGTAGGGTAGATATCAAACAAACGAGAAAACCTAACCAGGGAGAGGAAAAGAGGAATCTGAAGGTAAATGCAAAAAACAATGAATTTTAAGGTATCTATGAGATGAGATTTGCGATTTCTTTTTCCTATTTGGATTAATCATTCCTAAAACGGATAAAAAGGAGTATTTTTGAAATAAATATATAAAAAATTTGAAATGGGGTATTCTTGAAATATAAAATGTAAGAATGAAAGTTTTAAAATATGGTTTAGTCAAGTCATGCTTGGTCCGAAACAGAATGAGTATTAATTTTTGCAGATTTAAACTTAAGATTTTGAGAGTCAAGTCCTTTTGAACCGAAGCTGAGCTTGGCTGAACTCGAAATTTAACGTATCTACCAAGAAATCAATTAAAAGTAAAGTATATAAAAGCGCAAACAATAACATAATTAATTAAGTTGATACCTAATTGGATGAGCGTCTTGACTGTCCAAGTTGGATCTCATAATGATATGTGCTTAATTTTTTTAATTGCCAATCAAACTATGTTATGAAATTAATATTATTCTTTGTTTCATGGTAATGGGATAGCTACTCCTATCACAATCATAATTTAACCATCATCAATTTTGTCATTTCGCATGGTCAAATTCATTACTTTATAAAAGAGGTTATCCCAAAATTGGCAGCCAAGTGAGAGCAAATTCACATATAAAATTACTAAAAAAAAAAAGAATTGAAATTAAGGGTTGCAAAGCTAAAACAAAAACGTGTCCCACTCAAAAATAAACTTAAAAACTAAAATGGGATACAACGAAAAGAATCAAACGGCCAACAATCTTCAATGGATGTTGGGAAAATGAAGTGGGAAGTAATAATGCACTTTGTCTTTTAATGTCTTTTTGTTTCATTTTTTTCCTTTTTTTTATTCTTTTAGCAAATAAAATGGAGACAATTGCATATGTAATGGTGAGAACATAATCCATCGTTAGGGCAAACTTATTGGCCCCATAAATTGCTAATCTGAATTACAAAGCTTTGGAAAGAAAGTAAACAGCTCTTAATTTCCTGGAACCCATTTTCTTCTCTTCTTAAAAAGGGTAAGATGTGGTGAACTTGCGAATTGAGTGGATAACCATCCGAATCCTTTGACCAATGAGTTTTTGAATCAATGATTAATACACGCATCTACCCGAATTACTGATTTTCTTAAAATCTATTCTGCATGATGTAAATAAATTAATCATAGGTTTTTTATTTTTACTAAAAATGAAATAATTAATAAAATAGAAAGATATAAATTTAAAAAATATGTTTTAATATATTATAATAATCATTATATAAATTTGATATCATTAAGTTTTTTTCTTATTTTACGTGAAAAAGGTAAAAACGACATTGGAAATGGAGCAGAGATAATGCCATTTTTCCTTGTTGCTCCGTATAGAGATAATTAATTTTTGTGAATAGTAAAGTTGTCAACAGCAAAATTATAAGTGCCAAAAAAGACTACATACTAGCCTAATATGTGAGTTGTATATGGATTTCAAGCTAATTAGTAATATATGTAAAATATGCATAATGTGTATTTTTTTATAGTAAATTTAATTATGAATTAATTTCATTTA
The DNA here is from genome assembly GCA_037975025.1 of Excoecaria agallocha. Classification (NCBI taxonomy): domain Eukaryota; kingdom Viridiplantae; phylum Streptophyta; class Magnoliopsida; order Malpighiales; family Euphorbiaceae; genus Excoecaria; species Excoecaria agallocha. Next base: position 9,281,061 of record CM075811.1, on the reverse strand, counting down.
TGGTTATTAAACTAATATCATAGAAGAACTCGGTCTTAAAATAAATTTTTACTTTTACAAAATTACTTTAATTTTTGAAATATTATCACCAAAATAACTTTAACCTGAAAATTATAAATTCAATATTAAAACGCTGATAAAACAAGTCACGTTAGGTTGAAATATTTTAAAAAATACTGCATGTAACATTTCAAAACATGTTATATGAATGTTTCAAATTAATATGGCAGTTCCCATCAGTGTTTTAATAAGAATTTATTATTTTTTAATTAAAGTAATTTAGCGATAATATTTTAAAAGTTAAATTATTTTTGTACAATAGATTTAATTTATTACTGAAATATTATTATGATATAAATTTAGTAATTATAAATAAAATTAAACTTTTAATTATGAAATTTTTTTTATCTAATTTCTAATAATTTTTTAACCATATACTTAATCTACGTGCCAACGAAGTTGGATTCTATTTCTAGCTTGAACAAATTGTGGATTTGGAAAGTCAAATTTCTTTAATCCGTACCATATACTGCCAAACTTGCTTATTAAGGAAGCCCTTATAGTGGAATCCTAACTTCTATACGAATCCTTCTTTTTTTTTTTCCCCTAAACTATGAATTTTGAAATTTCATGCGGCAATTTTAAACCAGCAAGTTAATTTGACTTATGATATTGAATTTTATACTTTTAACTGAAAAATTGTAAAATAATTTTTTTTTAACAAAAACATATATGAATTTAAGAAACAATTTAAAAAGATTACTTTTGTCAGATTTTGAGAGTCGCATCAGCCTACTACATAAAATGAGTGTTACGTTAGCCGTCATATCACGATCAATAATATGTAAAAATTCAATTAATTTTTTTTATTTTAAATATACTTTTACACATGATATCTTTTTATCGGTGATGTAATAGCCGTTGAATTTATATCTTAATAACAATTCACTCGTATAGTCTAATAATTTTATTTTGTGACTTTTCAATTAAAAGTAAAATAATTTAATAACTGTGAGTAAAATTATCTTTGTATATTGAACAAGAGTATCTACTACCTCAAGCGAATTAATTTTATTTATAGTCGTCGAACTTATACCCTAATAACGATTCACTCGTATAAAAAATTTTTATTTTGTAAAAATAACTCAACTTTAAAAATCGTATCACTAAAATTATTTTGATCAAAAAATTATAAATTTAGTACTTGAGTGTTAATATAATAAATTATATCAGTTTAAAATATTCACATGGTATGTTACTAAAAATTTAACATGGCATTTTTAATTAGTTCCCAATTGATATGACATGCCACATGATTAACACTCTGATTTTAGATTTATAATTTTTCAATTAAAGTAATTTAAGTAATAATTTTTTTTGGTAGGAGGGCAGAACAAACTGCACCGCAATTTTAGTAATAATATTTTAAAAATTAAAATATCTTTATGAAAAAAAAGGTTTTTTTTTTTTAAACTGAACTCATTCAGTAACCATACAAATGAAACTAACCCTACTTCAACCCCCCTATATACAGAGAGAGAGATTCATAAATAAGATATCTGTGTATTTCATGGCCATAAAAAAAAAATATTCAGATAATGTGAACGACAATACAATAAATTTATCAATATAAATTTCATGAATTTTGGTGATGGGTTGTATAATACTTTGTTTGCAAAGAAAATGATTATTGAATGTGTGAACAAAAATTTCATATCAGAAATTAATATATGTCACTTTAAAGTAAAATTTAAATTTTATTTATTTATTTATTATTTTTAAATTTTTCATATAATTTATTTTTTAAATAAAATTAGAAATAATTTAATTTAATATTTTAATTTTAATCATATAATTTAAAATTTATTTATTATTTTTTTAAAAAATTAATCTAATTTTAATAAAAATAATAAAAATTTCAGATAAAAAAAAAGGAAAGAGAACATATAAATACAGCAATGCTCTCCGTTAAAATGAGATTTTTTTTGAAACTTTGCTAAGTCGATTTAGACAATAAAATTTTCATTTCCAATATATTGTCCGTTTTTGTTTCAGAAAAACTGTCGAATTAGACTTCGAATAGAAAGCTGCCCCCGGCAAATAATGTGGGTATGTGCCCTCAAAATTATCATCCACGTGGCTCCCACTTATTGTCGGAATTCAAATGTCAGTGAATTTTTTTCTTTATTTTTAGAGACAGATAATTTTAATTGAGAAATGAGAAATGAGATATAAACCTTTGATAATTTTAATTTCAGATGAGAACGTGACAGGTATTCGAGGACAGGAGAAACAACAAATGATTTTTCTTGGTCATTTCCTAAAGGTTCATTTTATGCTTGTCACTGTTAGGTGAAGGACCCATTTTCTATTTATACTTCTTCTGCTTCTTCTTCTTCTTCAATCTCTCCTCTCCTCTCCTTTCTTTCTTTCTTTATTATTATTATTATTATTTCTTTATAAATAGAATTGTGTATGTAGCTTGTGATTGATATTCTGACTCCACCACCACTGACTTACCCTTCTCTCCCTTCCCATCCGCTCACTCACTTCTCTTTGAGCTTTAAGATAAAACACACACAATTTCAAGTTTAATTAATTCATTTTAATCACTCTTCTTCTTCCCCTTTATTTGCCCAATTTCACCTAGAAATGTTTCCTCGTTACTATCATTAACTTCCCTTAATTACTATCATTAATTCTACCAACGCTACACCACTTCTTCAATCATAATGATGACATCTACTTCATTCTCACATTCTTATAATCCAACAACCCTTATTTGTCTTGCTTTTCTCTTCATTTTTAAAGGTGATTTATTTTTTCTTTTTAATTTTGGGTTATTTTAGCTTGGTTTTGATTTTTTTTTTTTTTTGTAATTTTTTGAATAATTTTCAGGTTGTTTGAGTGCAAAATTCACACTTGTAAACAAATGTGATTACACAGTATGGCCCGGAATTCTAGGCAGCCCAAAGCTAGACACCACCGGCTTTGAGCTTCCCAAAGGCAGCTCCCGCTCTTTTCAAGCTCCGACCGGCTGGTCCGGCCGTTTCTGGGGGCGTACCGGCTGCAATTTCGACTCCTCTGGAAAAGGTTCCTGCACCACCGCCGATTGTGGGTCCTCTCAACTCGAGTGTAACGGTAACACGGCTACTCCGCCGGCGACTTTAGCTGAATTCACCCTCGGTTCCGGCTCCCAAGATTTCTACGACGTTAGCCTCGTCGACGGCTACAATCTGCCGATGTTTGTTGATGTTAATGGTGGCTCCGGTCAGTGCGAGTCCACCGGTTGCATCACGGACCTGAACAGGAAGTGCCCGACGGAGCTGAGGGTTGAAGGGGGCGGTGCTTGCCGGAGCGCTTGCGACGCTTTTGGGAATCCGGAGTACTGTTGCAGCGGCGCATATAATTCACCGTCGGCTTGTAAACCTTCAAGTTACTCGGAAATGTTTAAGAGCGCGTGTCCGAAATCTTATAGCTATGCGTTCGATGACGCTTCCAGTACTTTTACCTGTACTGGTGCTGATTACACCATCACATTTTGCCCTCATTTGCCCAGGTAATTACTTCATTCGTCCTCATATTACAATTATTTTTGCAGTTTTTATTGCCTTGGAAGGGTATTCATAAGCCACTTCAATCATAAAATGCTAGCCAAAGTAATTGCTAATTTTACAAATGCTATGTAAAAAAAAAAACACAAAATTAATTTTTTTTTGAGATTTAAATTCAAGTTTTTAATACTTGATATTTTTACTAGATTTTTTTTGTCGCAAATTTAAATTAATCAAATTTGTACATCTATTAAAATATTGAAATGTTTTCAGTTTCTAAAGGGGAATTGAGTATAATTTTTAGTTTAATTCAATGTGCTGTGCACAGTGTCCAATCCATGGACGTCAAATGGTAAATAAAATGTGTTAATGTACAATTCAAAATGGGAGCAGTTAATTTTATTATGGAATGTGTAAAAGGGAATTGGAGCACTGAAATTCATAAAATGTGCAGTCTAAAATCATCAAGTGGTGAGTCAGAAAGGCCAACAGCAAGTGGGACAGGGGTAACAGATGAAGCAGGTTCAGCAAATGCAGGGACAGGAGCAGTAGATGAGGCAAATCTAGCTAGTTCATGGCTAGCAAGCTTGGCAACCGGAGATTCAACACCAACATCTGCTTTTTCTCTTTTTCATTTTTCTTTTGTTTTGGCCTTTTCATCTCTCATTCTTTTTCACATTTTCTAATTATAATTAATTTAATTGTCCCACTTTAATGAATTTTCAATTGAGGCCAACTTTCAGATATGTTTTTATATAGGAAAAAAATTAGATAAGGAATCAATAATATGGGGACCAATCAATTATGAATATTGACATATACACTTCCCAAATCCTGCATATTTAATGGTTTTTTACACATTATATTAATATGTAAAACATATTAATATTGTTTTAGAAATAGAACATATATATTTTTTTAAAGAGTATACGTTGTGTGGTATAACTGTGCATCTTAAGATACATATTATTGAATAAAAAAAATTTTGATTTAACGATGTGTACTGAATAAAAAATAAATTAATTTTGATTTAACGATATGCATTGCAGTACGGGGAAGCGTAATAATATTCTTTTCCAGTGACCTCTAAGCTAAAGCAAAAGGAATCTGTTTCTTGGGGTTATTTTCATTTGGAGGATTAAAAATGAAAATGTGAAACCGAAAAAAGTGTAAACTTTTAGAGTGGGGAACAGTGGAAAGCCACTTTGTGCGAATCCCAAGCTTTCTAACTTAAGAGTATAATCCAAAGCTTTCTAAATTGACTATTAATGTAGACTATCGGATTATGTGTTTATTTGATCAAATGATTTATATATATATGTACACATTATTGAAAATTTTTTTATTTTTGTTGAGTTTAATTATGACGAAAAAAAAAAGTGATGATCAAGCAAAATGGAGTATTTAACACAAAGCCAATAAAAATGATATGCAGAATCAAAATTATTCAAAGAACATTACACTTTTTGTTGCCCAATTTATGGAAAGGAAATTCAATTTTCATTGTGCTAATTGGATTTCAACGATAAAATAATTTTTGAGCTTTAAAAGTAATGAAATGGAATGATAGTAATTTTTTTAATAGGTTATTTTGAATATAAATTAATTTTTAAATAATAATCATCAAGCATTTTTCTTCTCATTATAATCCCTATTAAACAGGGCAATGAACTTCTTAAATAATTATTGAGATTTAATCTTCAAAATATATGGTTATGCTCTAGCAGAATCCTTGGAACCTTTTTGTAAGATATTTGTGGACAATGCTAAACTTTTTTACACAGCTTGGGTCTGGCAAGTAGTTACTGTATGGAGACATTTAAAAAGGATGAGATATTTGCAGGTAAAATGGATGTGAAATTGAATTAAAGAACAATCATCACTTTCTTGAATTGTTTCTCAAGATCGATCAATTGCTACTTAGTGGAATTCTTAAAAGGAAAAGATAAGGATTTGACAATTTCCCATCATATTTATTTATTTTTATGATTTATTTTTTTTAAGACTTGGGATAACACTAATTAAGCAAGAAGTAAGTGCATGTGTATATATTAATAGTCTATTAAGTGGTCCTAATCTACAGATAAAAAAAAAACTCAAATTCACAAATGAATTTATGAGAAAAATCTGACTCTTTATACTTGATAAAAACAGAAATTTAACTCTAGTCTTGGCACACTTCAATAAATAAATAAATAAATAAATAAAAGACCATTAAATCGGGATAAATAAATAAAATCTGACTCTTTATACTTGATACAACAGTTTTGAATTTAGCAATGGAATTTAATTTACGTTGCTAAATATAATAACTTAATATAATTCAACTGTAAAATAGCAACGAAATTAAAATCGGTTGCTATTTTTAGTAACGAAATTAAATTTCGTTGCTAAATATAATACCTTCAATTAATTTAACTGTAAAATAGTAACGAAATTAAAATCTATTGCTATTTTTAGCAACGAAAAATAAATTATGTTGCTATTTTTAGCAACAAAAATTAAATTTCGTTGCTAAATATAATATCTTCAATTAATTAAATTGTAAAATAGCAACGAAATTAAATTTCATCCCAAATATAATTCCTTAACATAAATTCTACTGTAAAATAGCAATGAAATTTGAATTTTATTGCTATTTTAGCAACAAAATTTGAATTTTGTTGCTATTTTAGCAACGAAATTTGAATTCCGTTGGTAATTTTATCCCAAATTTTTCTCACAATCTACTGCCGCCATATTTAGCAACGAACATTGCATTTCGTTGCTATATTTTGGCACACAAATATTCCCCCTTTTTTAGCAACGAAATACGACCATTTTATCTTTCGTTGCTAAATCACTAAAACTTCAACCAGTTTTAGCAACAAAATTCATTTTCCGTTGCCAATTAACGAAATTCATTTAGCAACGGAATGAATTCCATTGCTATTTTCATATTTTCTTGTAGCTCTACCAGAATTATTGCTCGGACCATATAAAACATAAGTAAAGCCCAATTAACATGATAGGGAGTTGAGCTGCTTTGGAAAAGTATGATAAGAAGATAACGAAAAGAGTGCCCCTGAAGGAGCTCAAGTAGGGAAGGGATTTTGAAAGGGAAGTGCAATTGATTAGGCATGAGCTTGAGAAGAAAAAGTTGGCTAAAAATGGTGAAGAGAAGGTTGATACAGTGGAGGAATCGATTCTCGAACAGAAAAGGTTGATTAGGAAAGGTAAAAAAAATTGGCATTTCAAATACGTACGTAAATGGTATGTTATTTGATGATTCTATTGGTCAATTGGTGAATTGTTATTTTTGTCTATTTAGATTTGATGAATGTGGTTTATCTCCATTTAGCGTGAAGGCACTCACAGCAGCTGGCTATATTCAAATAACAAGAGTGCATGAGGCTAGTAAATCTATTTGCCTAGAGGGTATATTACCTTTGCTTAACTGTAAGACAGTGAAGACATTATTGATGGTTGAATTTCTTTCTTGGATATAAGTGTGAATTTATAGAGCTGCGCTGGTCACATGAATCTTCTAGATTAGCATCTTTTTTGCTCAATCTTGAATCTGTAAGTTATGGTTATTATTTCATGTTGGAGCATGCAAGGATCAAAGCCAAAACTTGGATAAGTGCAGCTTTTTTGGTATGTTGCAACTTTTTTGTTTAACTTTCAGATGCTATAGCTATTTCTGTATTGAGACTTAATTTTCAAGTTCTAGTGCTACTTATTATTAATTTTATTTGCTGAATGCTTGAATAAGTTCATTACTTGTCTCTATTAGCAAACTTTTGGATGTATTAGGTCTGATGGATCTCTTGTTTGAAATTATTTTTTAAGGATTCAACTCTAACTTGTAACATGGCCTTGCTTCATTTTCATGAAATAATTGTGACAAGTGCCAATTTATTTATCCATGTTTGGAGGATTCTGTGACATATTTACTGTAGCAATTGAAGATATTTGATTGTCATGCCAGTGACCTGAACTAACCTATTAGATATTGCAGCTTCAATGGCTCTTCAGTTGATCTCGTAGCTACTTCTAGTTTCTTGAGTTTAATCGATAAGTAAAATAGGTAAGCAATATTATTTTATTTGGTTGTCATTCGTTCGAAATCTCACCTTGCCAAATTTTTTTAGGTTTTTTCGATATTTTGATTTTTTATCTGGATTTAAATAGGTTTGTGTCCATTCAATAATACTCTGTAGATTTAAAATTGTGTAATTTGGAATAATATGTTGGTTATATGTTGGAAAAATTTGGATTTAAATGGGTCTGCATAATTCTTCAACAGGTCAGTCACCATTCACCAATGATCAGTGCTCGTAGATCATATTAACAAAGAAATCGTTCTCTTTGGTGGCAATTCTGGGTTTTAATTTTTTTAGGTTTAATTTCTCAACAATTAGTTCAAATTTTTCATTGTTGTTAACGGTTATAATTTCTGTGAAATTTATTAATTTGCTTGATTTGGTAATCTCCGTGTACTGTGCATGTCCTTTCTTCTCTAATTTCTCTTAAAGATTTGGAATTATACTCTTCGGGATTTCATGGTTTGGGTCGCTGATTTAATATGGGAGATATCATTTATATTTTAATTTTTCATTGCCGTTGGGATTGTGTTCTAGTGCTTCTCTCAGTTTTTGTTTGTATGGGTATCACTTTATTTCCTCTGCTTCATGGGTACTGTGTGAGCCTTTTTTGGTTCTGTTTCCTTGCTGTTATTGCCTTTGGGTATTTTACCTTTTTTCAGGCTGTCTATTTAACTGATCTTTTTGTTTGGGCTGATGATTAGGGATTTCATTATAACTAATTACACTTCTACATGTTAATTAGCAACTATTAGGTATTTGATACTCGAATCTAGTTTCATCTAGCATTTGAAATATTCGTCACAGACATGGAGGGTTTTTATGATACCCTCTATATCCTTGCCCAATTGCTTTTGATTTTATTTTAAAAAAATAATCTAAGTGCAAAATATGAAAGTGCTTAAAAATGAAAGCGAACAACTGAGAATAGAGCCTATGTAAGAAACATGAATTTATTTATTGCCTTTTTAGCTACCTAGCTTAGTTTCCTGTGAAGAAGTCAAGACACTTGAATGCAACTAGTCAGAGAAGCTTCATTTCTCAGTTTCTTTCAACTGTTATGTTTGTTTTTGATTGTGTGCATAACATGCCTCCAATGGAATCAAACTCACCATTAGTGGTCTTGACCTTTGGGTAGTATTAGTCGGACATTTATAGCAATAGCAGCTGCAAGTTCAATAGGCATCTGGTGAGGTATATTAAATGTGAAAATGATATTAACTAGAAGAAAAGCATGAGGGATATAACTTTGTATTGGAAAAATGGATATAGCTTTGTAAGTTTTTTATCTATCTCTTTATTTACTTGTCTATCATAAAAAGATGTACCTTAATTTTTCATTGTTATTTATGTCATTAAACTTAATATTATTTTTTACTTTTTCTTTGCAGTCCCTATCATGTTTTGGATATTTTGAAGTGTATATACAATTACACTTGTTAGATATTTTGTATATTTAAGGTAGATAATATTTTAAATTGAAAGCATTCAATTTTTTTGCCATTTGATTTACTGCCTTTAGTTTGAGCTTGAATATTAGTCATAAATTTATGCTTTAAATTCTACAGATCTTCTAACTAATAGACAAGGAGGATATGAGGTTCATTATGCATTCTTTTGAAGAATCTAAGTGAATAGAAATTAGTATCCATAGGGACTATTTTTTTTAACAAACTTTTACGAGACAAATATAATGTTAAAATAATTTCAAAATATTGGTACATTTTGTAATTGTTATTTTGCAATATATGAAAAGATTATTGATTATAATTTTGGATATATGTGTGTGAATGATTTGTACAGGTATTACTCAAATAAAATATTTTAATTATTTTTAAAATTCACTATTAGCGATCGAATTTACTTTTAGCGTAGGAAAATTCGGTTGCAAGAATATACCTTTAACAGCCGGAATTTTCTTCGTTGAAAGTGAATACAATTAGCGAAGGAAAAATCCGGTCTCTAAAACTTAGTACTTAACACTGAAAATATTTTGATCCTTAATGATTTTAACGAATGGCATATACTTCAACGACCGGAATAAAAACGGTCGTTAATTCTTTCAACGACCGAAATTTCCTTTCTTTGAAAGTTAACACCATCAGCGAGGGAAAAAATCCGGTTGCTAAAAATCAAGATTCAATGACCGGATATGGTCCGGTCGTTATATACATTAATGACTAGATATAAAATCCAGTCGTGTATACCTTTAACCTCAAGGCTTTTAACGATTGACTTTGCCGGTTGTTATAGGTCTTTAACGACCGAATTTTCTTTCGTTAAAAGATATTTTTCTTATAGTGAATAGTATATATTAATTTTTCTTTTAATCGTTAATTAACTGTATTTATTAATGATCTGAATTTAGATTTAGATTTTAAAACACCAATATTAATGAATTGGATTAAAAAAAAGGCAATGAATTGATTAATTAATTCACGCCCACTCTTACTGAACATGTTAATTAAAAAAAAAAATTCTTTAAATTTATTTTTACACTTTTGATATGTACTAGGAGGATATTGCTATAGTTTTTGGTTTAATTATTTCATTCAAAATGCGAAGAAAATTAACTTGATATCAAATTTAAAAATTAACTTGTGATATGAGAATTATTAAATTTTTATAAAAATTATTTAGTTATTATAACCAATAGATGTGGGATACTTCATATTTAATACACCGTTCTCATATTCGAGTAGAATACATGTGAGAAATTTAAAGAGTGAAATTTGCATGATGCCATGTGAAAAAAGTCAAGTCACGTCTACCTCAAACATATGAGTTCAACTTTAAAACAAAAGGCCTATAGACTTTTTTTTTTTTTCTTTTTAATGACTTGTCAATTTATATATTCGGTCTGTCGAAAACCAAATTGGTTAATGACAATTTAGGTACAATTATGCACCAATTCATTTCGTCAAAGAGAACACAAGAAGTACTAGGAAAAGGATGTTAGAATCATATATACAATATTATCTATCTATTAATAAATGAATAAAAATAGCAGCTATTTTTTTAAATAAAAAATATAGCAATTAAAACTAATTAAAATCCTATTCAAGTAAAATTATGCACTATTAAAATTTTATTATATTTTTCTTTTATTTTCAAGATTATTGAATTATTTGATGCATGACATATATTGCTCAGCCTCAAATTGAAATAGTTTATATTCTTGTCAGGACGCAGAATTAGCGTTCTTACATGTGAATCTTCGTATTTCTGAAATAACTTAAAGCATTACAGCCAACCTACTGAGACGATTGTGATTCTAAATTATTGTCAGCAATATGTTCAATCAAATAATGGAATGCCATTATTAGAAAACTACAAGTAATTTGGAAAAGTGGATATAATCAGTAGTGTGATGAATGAATTTAAGTTGAAACATGAATATTTTAAAATTTTAAGGATCATAATCTTATTGAATTATGATTCAAATTGATCGCTATTGATGTATCGACATTGACTGATAGAGTTTTAAAATATTATATTTTATCTTTTAATATACTTTTAAAATGAAACTACAAAAATTTAAATGAATAATAAATATGTCATAAATGAGTTATAAATAGGTTGGTTTATATGCGTTCATAATATATTACTTTTTCTGTCCCGCTTTAAGTGATCACCTTTACTTTAACACCGAAATTAAAGAAATAATTAAAAAATCTTGGTATATATATATCCCGACCACAAATTTCTATGTATTTCTCCTGACCACAAACTTTGTTCAATTTTTTTCTCGAATTATTGAAAATACAAGTGAAACAAAGCAAAATAGAAAGAGTGACTACTTAAAGTGGGACGAAGTGAATAAATTGAATTGAATTACTATGCGGATCAAATAAGTCAATTATAAATGAATCGATACAGATTTGGATCGTAAAAATGATAGATCGGATGGAATTTATTTAAAATTTGGTTTGAGAAGTTGGAAATTGTGGCCTTGTATATGAAGAGACCATCAAATTATTGTTGTTCACATTCTTGTGCTAAGAAATCAATGAAGGAAGATGGTGGGTTAAATTTAAATGTCACATGATCTGATTTTTGGAGAAGGAAATAAGGAAGAAGCCAACATAAGCGCAATCCAAACTGGCCGCCCATGTCTGTTGGGACCTATGTTGATTCTGAGGTGAGATTTGATGCTTAACCAAATTGTGTGGTGCTGAATTTCATGGTTTTCATAACTGTATCATATAAACAGGAGGTTTACGGAATAAAATTGAAAGTTCAACTGTTTCATTATTAAGCCAGTAGAAAATTAAATCAACTAAAATATAAATTGAACCAATCGGAAATTAAATTACCTAAAATATATATTTTAATGCCTTCTATTATAATAATTTATAATAAAATTTTCAAGATACTACTACATAAATAAAGTTTATTTTAACATAATAACTATTCTTTCACTGCAAATTTTATTTTTCATTCAACTTGACAATTTTCAAATTATAATGAGTATTTATCATACATGTTCTTATTTTGCCTTTATGCATGCACTAAAAAAGAGGTATTTCATATTTAATTGGCGTATATACTTGATAACCATATGAAACCAACTCAATATTTGGGTAATTTAGCCTTTTAAGATTAGAGAAAAATTGTTCATCATTACCTAGAGACAGTAGCAAATGGACTGGGAATATATTGTACAGACTTAATGAAAGGAAACAACAGAATGTGAATTTGTGGTTCAAGTTTGTGTGATTCAGCATTCATTCATCAGATATGCATTACCTAAATCTTCAGCACCTCCCTAACCAACGAATATCAGACAGAACAGAATTTTGTTATTGGAAAACCTGCAAAAACAGTTTCACTCCCAGAGTAACCAATAATTTATGCCAACCCACATTCATTTTCTCATCTGCAGACATAGCATATTCGTTTGCACATTGAAAAGAAGCAGATAGAAATAATTTCTCCTCCAATGAAAAGGTAGTCTAATTCATCAACAGAGCATCATATAGCTTTTTGACATTGTTCTCAATCATCCTTTAGGTGGAAGGTCTGTGTTTACTCGAGGAAAGCAACATCTAAAACACCTTTACGTAAAACTTAGATGCTCACATGATGATAAGGAATAAGGAATCTCCTTTCCAAAGCTTCAATGACCTATTGTAGACACAAGTTTAAAAAGCTTTAATATAAAAAAATTAGAAATCAGAAACAGCATCCCAATCTTTCCTTTTCAATTGCCAAAATGCAAACCAAAGAGGACCCACATAATGTAGTGGTAGGGCATGTAACTTCAGTGATCAGGTACCAACCAAAAGAGTAAGCTAGAAATAGAGCAGTAGAAGCTGGTTGAATTGTTGCCTACCCCCAATAATCGATGCACTACCCAAGCCTACCAATTTCGGTCAAAACATGGGAAGTTCTTCCAGGAAATGGATATCCATGAATATAAATATATACAGATTTTGAAGGAAAATAAGCTCCAAATTTTATAATGTTATTCTCACCAATAACGGATAGCAGTGATCTTTTTCATAGCTGGGCCATGAATTATCACCATTCATAAACTGTTGATGTCGCATCCAAATTTCTGTGTCGTAGTTCTCTATTATAGAAAAATGCAAGCCACTTTCTTCAATTTTCTCTAGGAACTTATTCAACGAATCTCCTCTTTTGGGGCTGAAGAATATTGCTTCAGAGTTCCCATCATTTCTCATTAAATGTTTGATCGTGCGAGCAAGGCTACAGTGGAATTCCTCAAAAAATGTGCTGCCAAAATGACATATTGAGTTACTGAATATGAAATATGATAAATTCACCACAGAAAGGAAAAATAGACCTCAAGTTTTCCATTTATGAATACATGTTCCTATGCAATTTGTATGGGGTACAAGCACTTTGTGGAAACTATTCAAGGAACCTAAGAGATCTGGACATATTCAGTCCATCAAGGACTGGTGAAATTTTTTTGGCCGAATCAGATTGAGAATTGTTATCAATATCATAGGAACAAAAAAGATATCAAATATGAGATGTGAAATGTCTCATGCATGCAAACTTGAGTTGGGGGAGAAACTTTCTCTGTATACAACTAAAAAGATAATGGAGAATATGGAACTTGAGTTGAAGTCTGAAATATATTGATCCAGTTATTCACTTTCTTGCATAAATAAACAGGTATGGGATAATGCAATCATATTCAAAATGGAAAGTTAAAGCAAAAAGAGTTTACCAATCACTGGCAACTATGACATCAAAAGCATCAGATATATCTGAGGCTTCCTCCTGATCCCAATGCAATGTCATGTTCTTCACTTTTGTATGACCAAATACTCCAGAGTTAGCTTCTATGTTACGTTTAATATCTGAAATGTTAAGAACATCATAGATAAATCAAAGAAATAACTGAAAAGAAGAAAAAGAGAGAGAGAGAGAGAGAGAGAGAGGAGCTTTGTTATTACCACACAAATAAATAAATAAATAAATAAAGTATGAAAAAATAGTCATTCAATGCCGTAAAATCAACAAATTATCTGCAAGGAGCACATACTTCCTTTGGCAGGAGCAAGTGACCAACACAATCTAGCACTAATTCAATGATAAAAGCTGCGTCCTCTAGGACACAGAAAGAAATTACATCTCCAAACAAAGGTGTCCAGAACCATAATATAAAATAACTAAAACCAGAAATCATTCTCTTTTCAGAGTGCAATTGGAAACATATTTTCTGGGAATAACAGTAAAATCTAAAACAACCAATGATATTCAAACAATCTATTCCAGAAACTAGGTATTTTCTGCAATAAAATGTATTGGTACCACTAAATCATGCAGCAAACAACGGTAGTTATCTGACTACCAAGCATAAGGGTTAAAGTTGCTATTGCACCAAAACAACATCCAACTACCGTGCCTCACCAACGTATCCAACCACCTAGCACCCTATTTGTCTGGGCAACAGCATCATAAGAGTTACACTTTCGAGGATTTGAATTTGACATTGAGCAATAACATTCTATGTCAATAATAAAGATTCGCAAAGTCAAACATATAGGGATCCAAGGTTAAATTTCCTAGCCTAAGAGTTTATAGAAGGTTCAGGGATTTGAATTTGACATTGAAGCAATAACATTAGATGTCAATAATAAAGATGTGCAAAGTCAAACAAATAAGGCTCCAAGGTTAAATTTCCTACTACATTAGTATCGAGGTGAGAATATTCCTTTGCATGGCACATATTAGAGAGAAGAAAGCTTTGTGAGTAATTATCTGATTAGTTAATAACCTCAAGTTATTTTCATATCATATAGTTCCTATGTATATCAACCACTAGAATGTGCAAATGGAAAGGATACAATCAACCACTTGAGGATTTCCATCAGAAATTACAACTTCAGATGCCTCGCTAGTTGCAGCAATAACTAATCCAGCCAAGCCATAGCCTGCTCCTAGCTCAATAACTCTTTTAGACCTATAAAATTGGACAAGCGGTTGAGATATACCATGTAAGTAGACTGAATATGTAAAAGAGGAAAAGAAGAAGAAACCAATAAGACCAAACTATGGCATGAAATTTTCCCTGGTAAACAGTCTTCTTGAGCAGGGAAATACTTTGTTACCAACCTGAACATGGTTGCATGTGACAAACAAAAGTAAGCAAGAACATCTTCTGACGGCCAATGACCTATGAAAAAAGATTATTTAAAAAGTATCAGCATAAATATGATAAAGTAACAAAGACGTGCAGCTAAGTATACAAATCTACTTGAATTTTCTCCAGCTAACATTTAATTGCGAATCTTCAGCTCATAAAACTAACTTTAGGAACCAATTGATGGTTGTGGACACCAAGTATCTTTACAAAATTGTATTTAACTGGCTACAGAAAACACACAGCCATGGCTAACTTTGAACTGATATCAGGTGAGAAAAAAATAACTTAAGGAAAAACAAAGTTGTTTATCTTCTTGGCTGTGAATTTGATGTTGCCTAGTTAAGAAAGGCATTCCACTTTCTGAAACACCAATACTGGTGCAGATTCCCTCAATCATCAACAACCTCCTTGAAAGTTATGTGGCCCAGATAGAATGGAACAATCCCATTGGGGAAAGCGAACTGTGAATCTCTGTTCCTGGAGATAAACCCGGTTGCTACTTGGACCACTGACAGGTAAACAGGTTGAGTTCAATACATGTCTAAGTTACACTATGGCCTACAATTCCAGTTGTCTTAAGAAAGCCTGATTCTTGGCAAAAAAGCAAGCAAGTGGTCTCCTGAGGAACAAGGAGCTATATTACCATCAATTAATCTTAATCTAAAGAAACAATGTTCTGACCTCCTAAATTTTATCAAAATAAAACATGTTCGTGAAGTAGCCCCAACATTCAGTCTCAAGAACAGGCACCATTCAATTAGATCTGCTAATCAATGCACGGATAACATATGGAATCCACAATCTGTTTTACTTGCAATCAAAAAGGTACAATATCATATTAAGGAAATGAAAGTTGTGGCCTTTCCATTTTAGTTAAACTTTGTATGAAACTAAACTAAGTCATTAATCACACAGCAAAATTTGTAATGCATTAGTACTCAAATCCTTTAATATACATATAGCTAGTGGAAATCAGTGCGATGGGCTGATTATCTGATATGCATAATAACTTTGGCAGAACTGGAAAAATATATAGGGTGAACGTGGTTCAGTCAAATGTCAGGTCCAAAACTTTTGGTCAGGTCTGAATTCTATAAGGTTGAGCACAGTTCAATCAAATTCGATATCAAAAATTTTCCAGAACCTTATTGAATCTTGGTCGTTTGAAAAATTACAGGATTATTGAAAAATAAATTATTCATACTGAATTTTATTGAAAAAATCAGTATAGTTTGATCCAGATATTCAGTCCTTCTAGCAAAAACAGATTTAATACAATTTAATTTTGGATTCTATGTCCTAAAACAAAAATATTTTTTAATACACGCAAAATATAAAAAGATGCAAATCCAAATAGAAAGTTTAATATCCCAAAGTTTGATTACAATTGTCCCAGCAAAAGCATATTTACTCTACTTGTGAATGCATAAGCATATTCCATAACGTCATCATAACATAAATAAAATGTGGCTTGATTGTGAGTTCATATTTTTTTCCACCAAATATAGATAAAATATATAAGTCATGAAAGTGAAAACAAAATCATAAGTACATTAGTTTTTTTTTTTCTTTGATGAATAATATATTAATTATGTAAGTGTTGGAAAAATATAATTTATATAATCATATAAATAATACTAAACCATAATTAAATTACTAATGAATTATATATGTTAATTAATCTATTTTATTAGAAGCACATTTTAATATAAAATCTAAAGATATGTTCATAATAATGGGGAATACATTAATATTTTAATATGTATATATAATATCTAAAACATTTCACGAGGCAATAAGATGATATTGCTATTAATTAGCTTATTACTTGACACACACAGTATATGAATATGTATATGTGTATATTAGATTCACACACGCATGCATGCACACACATATATAACATTATATGCCTTTTGCAAAAGAATATTGTTATTCACTTAATTTTTATTTAATATTAAAACAATTCAACTTTTTGATTCAGTATATAATAACATATTCATAAAAATTACATGTAAAGAAAAATTGAAGGTGTGTACCAAAAAATATGTATAGTATTTCATTCATGAATAGAGTAAATAAATATTTATACATCAGTTCTCTCAGTTCAATTCAATTTAGTACAATTTTGTTTAGTTTAGTTGAATTTTTGGTTCAATTATAGGCTATTATCCGAAAATGTACTCAATTAAAGTCAACAGCAAAACTAAATTTAGTTCTGGTCAAAATATCAAATAACACAATTCAGTTTTGAATCTTTTTACTCAGCAATTCAGTTTCCACCATCTCCAAGCACCATTCTTAACCTTAATTTCTATAACCAAAACATTCCAATTTAATATGAATATCTTAGAGCTAAGCCTTCAAGTCCCTTTGAACTATGCCATTCATGAAGACATGCTCCTAGCCCTATACTCAATGTCATTTTCTTTCAAAATAAAACACGTTACTTCAAAATTCTGTCAAGATAATAAGGGAATTAAAAAATTCAATACTTAAGGGCAATCAAGGACAAAAATCAAGTCTAAGCCTTGTCATAATTGTCCTCTATAACCCCTTTGCGTTTTATTAAGCTCTGTAACTAAATGAAACAAAACTTATGGCAAGAAAGACTCCATGAAATGGAAACCTGACATCATAAGTCTGGCAGGAATACTACAAAAACATTATTCTTAACAATCATTTTATAAAGAAAAGAAAGCAACACCATGAAAGAATCAATATAGAACTTCCAAACCTCGCTGGAAGAGATGCAAGATCATTAACCCAGCTCAACTTAGCAGAAATTTTTCCATTAATACTCCAGAGACAACTTATTTCTACTT
Source organism: Excoecaria agallocha (assembly GCA_037975025.1). Taxonomy (NCBI): domain Eukaryota; kingdom Viridiplantae; phylum Streptophyta; class Magnoliopsida; order Malpighiales; family Euphorbiaceae; genus Excoecaria; species Excoecaria agallocha. Next base: position 9,262,973 of record CM075811.1, on the reverse strand, counting down.
CTAGAGCAGCTAGAGAGTGATAAGGAGTATATAATTCTAAGAGATGCCATCTATACGCTCAAACTTAGCAAAGCCCAAGAAATGACAAGGATAGCTTACAAACAAGCCCAGTGCTGTCGACATTGTATCTATTAGAGATCTCAAAATCACTTAGATCAGCACCTCCATTTAGCCTCTGGCTGCAAATAAATTCCATGTATGGCAAAATTCAAACTCAAATCAACCAAAGATATTTTGTAAAGAAACACATTGAACTCGATGTCTTTCCAATCCAAAGTTTACTTATAAGAAGATTATTAATTAACCAGTCATTCAACATTAGATGAACAATTATGACACTTCAAAACTCATAACACAACCAGCTATCCAATGATTTGAAGCAGTTACATAGTGTCAAATGTGTTTAGAAACTGATTGATAAAATGCTTCGCAGAACAAAAAGAGAAGGAAAAGAACTCACAAAAGGAAAAGTTTTGGCGACCCATCAACAGGCAAAGTGTAGCATATACGGTTATCTCTAAAGTTTGGATTTTTATCAATCAGTTGGCTAGGAATCAAGTTGAACCCCAAACTAGTCTTCCTCGAAATGCGCACAGTGGAAATTGAAGATTTCTCATCTGACAAAAGAAATTAACAGTTGGAGCCATTTACATCAAGAGAATGCAATTCGTAACAGAGATAGATATTAAAAAGGAAAACAAAAAAGAGTACCTGAATTTTGAGCACAAGGGCGAAGAAGAAGAGCTTGACGAAGGATTCCCCATCTTAAAGAAGCAACTCTTGGATTTGTTTTAGCTTCAATTTTATCCATCACTCTCTCAAATTGAGAGCAGAGATACGGCTCTTTGTCTATGTTATGGATTGCTCCTATGCAAAGTAGGATTGTCGGGGGTGTTTTGCCATAGCGCAGGGGTCTGCTAAGCCCGATCCGAAAATATAATTCTGTTCGAGTTTTTTTTTCTCTCTTATTTTATTTTTAAGATTTTCGCATTGGGTCGGATATGATTTTTTTTTTTTTTATAATTACATTATTTGATGTGGGGGTGATGAAATTCTAACTTGATCAATAGATAGTGTAATCAATCTCACAAGCATTTGAATTATATATGATTTTCATTAAGGGTAAGAAAAAAATTAAAAATATGATTAACAGTAAAATAAATTCGAAATTGAATTAATTTTTATGGTTAACTGATTTAATGAATTCGGTTATAATTTTTAAATTTTATATTTTTTTGTTAATGATTACGGTTTATATTTTTAAGTACCGGTTAACCAGTTTATATATATATATATATATACCTTAATTTTTTATATTTTTCTATAAAATTTATATAATATTTTAAATTAAATTTATATTATGTTATTTTTTAATTATATAGTAATATTTTTATATAGTATTCGATTAACTTTTATATATATTATTTTTTTATCATATGTTGGTGTTCATATTTTACTTAATAGCATTTAATTATATATTTTTTTATATTTTAGAGTTTATATTATAACATTTAATATTATACAAAATTTTATTTAACTTAGAATTAAGTATATTAATTTTTAACAAATATTAAATATATTTTATAATATTAGCTATTAATTTATATAACATGAATTATGGCTAGTAAACTATATTTGTTTCGTAATTTTTATATTAAATTATTTTGTACATTTAAAATTGAATTAAATTTTATCTATTTTTTTATAATTTTACATTATAAATTTTAATGGTTAACCAAAAAAATATTAGTTAATTAAATTGAAAAATCGAAATCAATAGACTGATAACCTAATGTAACAGACTAATTAATGGTTAGTGATTTTGAAAAACTAATATTAATGAATTGGTAAATTAGAGAGCTTGTCTTCTTGATCCTGTAGTTCCTCGATGAGGAAAAATTCAAAGAAACTGTTCACAAGTGAGTTTTTTCAACATTTAAGTTCTCATTAATTTGTTTTAGCAGGAATTTGGGTTTTCTTTAACATGAAGTATTTTGAGGATGAGGTGTGTGACACCTTAAGTTCATTCCTATGTCTCTATATTTCACATAAATCTAACACTGATATCAGCACAACATTCACATATATATATATTCAATATATGTATATATAAACCAACATTTATAATATCATTGTGTTTACATGTATAATATATAAACCAACATTTATAAACCAACATGTATAATATAAACCAACATTTATAATGATTTCATAGATTACATACCAGTCACTGATTAAAAATAGCCTAACTTAACAATTATCCTCTTATTCATTCTCGATGTACATGCCATGACAGTCTTCCATTATGTCCTTGAGTACCTGTTCCTACGCACAGTCAATAAATCACGTGCTAAGCAACGTTGTTACTTAGTGATGGATACAAACCACCCTTAGTTTCATTCAATTTTAAATTATATGATGAATTTTTATATTAGGTAAGTAGATGAATTTAAGAAATAATGAGAAATATTTAAAGAGAAACGAAGGATAAATTAGCAATTTTGAGAAAATAATTAATGAAATATTGATTTAGCTAGATAGAAAAATTTAAGCTGTAATTCGAACAAAAATAAGAACCAAATCGAAAATATAAAAAGAAAATAGAAAATAACAAGAGAATGAGGTATGACAAAGTATGAATTAACAAATGAAAAAAGAAGATTGGAAAGAAAATAGAAATGGAATTTCACAACTAATGAACTTTGACTAGAAAAAACTTACTTTATATATTATAATGAATCAACATAGAATTCCAAGTAAAGTAATAAAGAAAAGATAATGGGAAATAAGAGATAGGCAAGGACTAATAAATAATCATAATGCAAATTGCAGGGGCAGGAGTATAATCTAAATTATAACTGTGATAACAAATCAGTAAAATATTATAAGACAACATCAGTCAACCAAATAAAATTGTTTAAAATAATAATAATAATAATAATAATAATAATAATAATAATAATAATTTAAGATATCATTAAATGTAACACCCTACTCTCATCCATATATCCATACATTATATTCATTTTATGGTGAAATGAAATAATTACACATGGTAAATTTCAAGTTTCATTAACTTTTTACATTATGTAATTATTACATAATTAGTTACCTTCCTCATTTTCCATTCTAATCAACATTATTATATTTCTTATGCCTTATTTTGCCGAATTATTATTAATTACTCAACTAAACATCAATTATACATTTTACATCCCCATATATATATATATATATATATATATATATATATATATATATATATATATATAGTGATGTAATATTGTGTAGCTATATACATAAGTAAACAAAAGGGGTGAAATCAATTGATATAAAAATTAATAATTTGGTGAATTAATGTAAGATGAACATACGTAATGTGAGAAAAACAAATTAAAAGTACTAGATTACATAATGACTGAATTAGACTCTTATAATTAATATAACAGAATAAGTTTACTTATTTTGGAATATTTAATAAAAATTGAGTAACATAAGATACAAGGAAATAATGGTCGAGAAATATATAATAATGTGTCCCAATCCCACATTGATTGTGGAAGGCGAGGAACATTGCTTTATAAGCGTGTGACTCCCTTCCCCCAGCATAGTGCACTTTGGGCTTAGGTCCAAGGACAAAACCGTGAGTGTTTTGGGATGGACATGTACCCAAAAGCGGACAGACATCTTACAAGGATACAAAGTGGATAATACTGTGTTAGCGGCCGATCCAAGGACGTTACAGTTAGTATCAAAGCCAGTGACCGGACCGATGTATCAGCGAGAATGCTGGGCCGGGCCCTAAGGGAGGTGAATTGTGTCCCAATCCAACATCGGTTGTGGAAGGTGAGGAACATTGCCTTATAAGTGTGTGACTCTCTTTCCCCAGCATAACGCGCTTTGGGCTTAGGCCCAAGGACAAAACCGTGAGTGTCCTAGGATGGACTTGTACCTAAAAGCGGATATGCATCTTACAAGGATACAAAGCGGATAATATTGTGCTGGCAGCCAATTCGGGACGTTACAAGGTGCATCGCGATAATTGGGAAGAGGTGGAGAAGTACCTCTCTGGTTTCACAAAAGTGGATGACAACCGGTACTCGATGAAAATTTTTTTCGAGATTAGGAAGCAAAAGTACCTTAAAGCATTAGATAAGTGAGCAACAAAAACTTTACTTTCTTTGTGGTTTCTGAGTCGGTAGTTATTATTTATTTACAACGGTTGCCTGGATATGGATAAGAATAATTGTTATTTTGATAGGCATGATCGGTCTAAGGCAGTAGATATATTGGTAAAGGATTTTAAAGTGTTTGCCACATTCAATGAGGAGCTTTTCAAGGAAATTACTCAGCTATTGATGCTGGAGAACTTCAGGTATGAGATGGGTTAAATAAATCAAAGTGTTAGGATAACTATAAAGTTTATAATAAATTTGTCTTTTTTATGCAAGGAGAATGAGCAACTATCCAAGTATGGAGATACAAAGTCAGCAAGGGCAATTATGTTGGTGGAGCTAAAGAACCTTATTGAAGCAAACCCTCTGTTTCGTGATAAACTGTAGTTCCCTAACCTTAAAAAGTCAAGGTTGCAGACACTAATTAATCAAAGGTAATTATGATTGTTGTTCTCTATTTCCATGTCGTAAATGTACTTAACAAATTATTCCTTGCTTTGATTGAGCTTCTAAAGATTGCATGTCTTGCTTTACTTGCAGTCACCGAAGATTATGCCTGCCCATTTTGCTCAATGATGTGTATGAGTTTTAAGGTTGGTTTTGTACCCTAAAATTCTGCTTAGATCATTTTTTTTCCTTTCAGTTAACTAATTTCTAATATAGTTCCATGAAGTTTAAGATTTGGTGATGTGCTAAAGAGAAATGGCCCTACATGATAAGTTTGTTGCAAATATAAAAAAACTGAGATATTTTCTTGGCGAGAATTATTTGTCATAAACTAATCATTTTTGTTTTTCTTGAGAAATTGCAAAGTTTTCACTCAAAAGTTTCATGAAACTGTATTTACAATAATGATATTGCTTAACAAGTTTGTTTCTTTCTGAGAGACTCATTAAATTGTTTTTCCAATGAAAATTCTCCTCTCTGTATATAAGCAAGGAATATGAAGGATTTGAACTTATTTGTCTCTCATGTTAAAAAACAGTTTGTGCTTCATATAAATGACATAATCTTGTCAGACAAAGGTTTTTTTTCCCCCATTAATTCAATATGTGGTTTGTGTTTATGTTGTCCTTTCCACTTTTATTTGTGTTCAGTAATGAGCATCATAAGAGAGCCTTAAAGTTCAACTAAAACTTGCATAAATTATCTTCTAATTTGGTTAATATGTACAGACTGTTGCAGATGGACTAGAGCAGAGACATCAGACATTCTTCTTCTGATATGTCTTAGATTAGTTTCCATTGTCTAATTAATATATCATTTGTCAAGTAGTGGAAATGCTAAGTCAAGTGAAATATATATATATATATATATATATATATATATATATATATATATATATATATATATATATATATATATATATATATATATATATATATATATATATATATAAGTGAGGGAACTTTGAGGAAGGTTGATGGTAATATTTTTAATTGGGTACTTTAGGTGCTTCTATTGTTAATATTTCAATTACTCCATCTGGACAACTATGGTAGTTGTGTTTCTGACATAATTTTGACAGTGTATTTATTTCATACAAAATGCATTAACAATCTATATTTATTTCATTACAAACAATGGATACTCGGTTGTTAATCATTTTAGGTCCTTTAATTAACTATTTTACACAATCATATCTTGAAATACTTGCCTTTTCCTTTTCTAGTTATTATATGTTTAATGCTCTAGATTTAGTTGGCCTTTTAAAGTTTTTCCCTGCTAGATCAGTATCATCTATCATTGCTATCCTTGCTTGGTTTTATGGTGGAACTATCAAAGAGTACTTTTTCAATTCTACTGCTTATCAAATATTGCTTTTCAATCTATTACTACATCAATACTGTCTTCTTTTTCTTCTTCTTTGTTCTTCCTTTTTTTTTCCTTGTGGTTACATGTTTGCTAAAATACCTGAAGGTGTCATTCTTAGGTTCTTTCATCATTTTCATTCTGTGGAGGGGATTGCAATTTGAGTTCATGTTTTTGGTGTTGCTTGTTGTATAGATGTTTTATATGTTCTATCTTACATAGGTGAAAATGCTTCCAAGTTATCTTCAAGTGAGAGAGATTTGCACAACTTAAGGCATGAGGCAGAAAATTACAGTGTTGAGCATCCTGGTGCAACAGAGTCGATGGAACATGTTACATCAAGTTCTAATATTTCTGGCATTTCATTTGCCAAGGCTCAATATTCTATATACTCTGAGTGCATTAAATCACAAGCTGGCATTGATCCTTCACTGCCTGCTGGTATCCATGTTACAAAAGCAAGGAAGTTAACTGCAAAATAGTCAGACCTTAGAAATTATGTTAACTAAGTCTGTGTTTCCTAATTTATTTCTAAATTATTCCATTTACTTTCATTTCTATCTTTTACACTGTTAAAATCAATCAAGCAAAGCACTTGGAAAATTTTTGTATTTGACATTATGTTGGTTAAAGGATGACCTCACATTCAATGCACTTCTTGATCTTTTATGCATATGGTGATATGTTGTAGGAAGAGATTTTCTCCATAATTGATGCCATACCATTCAATTATGTTTCTTTTGTTCATGCTGATTTATTTTCTACAAAATTTTGTGGGGACTGCAGACTCTCATATAATATCCTCAACTAACTTCACGGTTTTTATCTCATAGGATTTACTTTGTGGTCAAAATAGATGTTCTCAGCTCTTGAAATTTAAAGTTTATAGCATGATTTATTTTCCTCAACTAGATCCTCTTTTAGGACTCTAATATGTTACTTTTCAAAATTTTCTCTTGGCAGCTGTGCACTTCTTCGGAAGCAACAGTTCTACCATTCTCATAGAGTTCAAGTAATTAGTTATTGTTCATATCCTTAGAAAATTTTGTTATTTTATCTACTACTTCAATGCTGAATGAAAAATCTCACCAAGAAGATCTACGCTAATCATGCCAAAATTTTTAAGCTATCTTGCCATGATGTTTTCCTCTCAATAAACTTTATGCATAAAATATCTTCTCCTTGGTGGCATATGTTGATTTTGTTAAACCAATTCGGGGAACTGAGAGAATGAAACTAAATACACACACACAGACACACAAAATGAACATATTTTTTAAGTGAATTCCTTGAAGATCGTATCTGAGTGCTCTTTTGCTTGTGAAATGCTCATATTGCTTACTGTTGAGGTTACAGTTTCTCTGAATAGGTTTCTAATAACTAACTTGACTTCTCTAGCAACTTGCAGATGTTTATGATATTTACTTGTCTCCCATCCGTATTTTCCATCCTTATCTTTAATGATTTATTTTCTTTTCTTCTTGAATCCTATGGCAATAGAACAAGTAATGTCAGATCGAGATAGTGAAGATGAAGTTGATGATGACATTGCAGATTTTGAAGATAGAAGGGTATGCTCATATATGTACTTGAGCTTTTTTTCTTTTCTTTGTTAGATGACAAGATTCTTGCACGGTAATAGAACTTGCTTTAAGTGAATTTTTGTCTTTTTTTCGGAACTTGGTTAGCAATTCATAGAGCTGCTACAACAAAAGGATATGTGTCTTATTTTTATTATCAATAGTAAATGGAAGAACTTGTTTACTTGTATGTTCAGTGCTGGGTAACCCTTTGCGAGGGGAAAGCATAGGTTTGGCATGGATATTGTTGCAAGATTTACGGAGTAATTCAAGGGGAGTAATTCAAGGGACAATATAATTATCTCTCTAAAACTTTTTGACTATACAGCTGTTGGTTGTTTTGTTTGTTCTGTAATTATTTTTATTCTTTGACTGTAATTATTGTCTTTGCTTTCTTCTTTCTTTTTAGCTTTAGTGTGCAGATATAAGTGTAAAATACAATTTAGAAAATATATTGAATTCAACCATTAAAATTCACATGGTATCAGAGCGGGAACTTATTTCCTAAGTCTCTAAGTCTCTAAGCTTCCAATCCAGTCCTCCACCTGTGCAGCGTTTTTAGTGCAACACTCGCATCACCATATTTGTTCTTGCGTGCTTGTGTGTGCTACCCAGTACCTTTGGCACGTTCACGTATTCATTGATAAAATCTGTTTTTCTTCTTTTGTTTTTACCATCATCATGTCTGAAAATTCAGAAACAACAATTGTTGCTGATCCACCTACACCCATTCAAGTTCCTACATCTGAATCTCACTCCATTCAAATTACTACGATTAAACTAAATGGAGAGAATTTCTTACGCTGGTCACAATCTGTACGCATGTATATTCGTGGCAGGGGAAAGATGGGATACTTAACTGGAGATAAGGTGGAGCCTGCACCTAATGAGCCTGGCTATGCCAAATGGGACGCAGAAAATTCTATGGTGATGACATGGCTAGTGAATTCAATGGAGGAAGACATAAGCTCCAACTATATATGCTATCACACTGCCAAGGAGCTTTGGGATAATGTGAACCAGATGTACTCAGACTTGGGAAATCAATCTCAGGTATATGAGTTAACCTTGAAATTAGAAGAAATTCGTCAAGGTGAGGGTACTGTTACCAAATACTTTAATTCTTTAAAACATATTTGGCAAGACTTGGATCTTTTTAGTGATTATGAATGGAAGTGTACTCTTGATTGTAATCATTATAAGAAAATGGTGGAGGATAATCGTATTTTTAAATTCCTTATTGGACTTAATATGGAATTTGATGAAGTTAGAGGCAGGATCATTGGTAGACAACCCCTTCCATCAATCGGTGAAGTTTTCTCTGAAGTTCGTCGTGAGGAGAGTCGCCGACTTGTTATGCATGGTAAGAAAAATTCTATCATTTCTGTGGAAAATTCTGCTCTTGCAGTTGGGTTGAATGCTAGCCGAAATACTTACAAAAAGTCCAATGATAAACCTCGTATTTGGTGTGATTATTGTAACAAACCACGTCATACACGTGAAACATGCTGGAAACTACGTGGAAAACCAGAAAACTGGAAGGGATCTCATGAAGGACGGTTTAATAAGACTCCCACTGCACATGAGGCAAATTCATTACCTCTTAACCTGGAGCAAATTGATCAAATCCTAAAATTGCTGAAATCTAATGCAAGTTCATCTAGTGCTCCGACTGCTTCTGTGGCTAAAATAGGTAATAACTTTATCATAGATTCAGGAGCCTCTGATCATATGACAAGTGTTTCTAGTTTGTTTCAATCTTACTCTCCTCGTTCTGGTCATAAAAAAATTCGCATTGCAGATGGCTCTTATTCTTCTATAGCTGGCAAAGGTTTGATAAATCTTTCATCAAATATTTCCTTAAAGAATGTCTTACACGTTCCTAAACTTGCTTGTAATCTTTTATCTGTTAGCAAATTATGTAAAGATGCTAACTGTTGTGTTAGCTTTTTTGAAACACATTGTACTTTCCAGGAGCTGAACTCGGGGAAGATGATTGGCAGTGCTAAATTAATCAATGGCCTTTATTACTTTGAAGATGATCAAGATTACAAAATAAATGGGGCTCAAGGTTTGAGTAGTGTTTGTTCTAATCCTGTCAAAGATGAGATTATGCTTTGGCACTATAGATTAGGACATCCCAGTTTTACTTATCTTAAAAAATTATCTCCTGATTTATTTAAAGGTTTGGATTGTTCTCAGTTATTTTGTGAAAACTGTGTGTTGTCTAAGAGTCATAAAAATGTTTATTATCCTAGACCTTATCAAACTTCAAAACCTTTTTATTTAATTCATAGTGATATATGGGGTCCATCTAGGATTAATACTCTCACTAATAAAAGATGGTTTGTGACATTTATTGATGACCATACTCGTGTGTGTTGGGTTTATTTGATGAGAACAAAATCTGAGGTTGAACAAATATTTAAAATGTTTTATTTGATGATTGAAAATCTCTTTTCTACCAAGATTGGGATACTTCATACTGATAATGGAAGTGAATATTTTAAAGAAACTCTTGGAAGTTTCTTTACTGAAAAAGGGATTTATCATCAAACTACTTGTGTTAATACCCCTCAGCAAAATGGTATCGCTGAGCGTAAAAATAAACATCTTCTTGAAGTGTCTCGAGCTATCATGTTTACCATGAATGTGCCGAAATATTTATGGGGAGAAGCAATCCTAACTGCATCATATCTAATTAATAGAATGCCTACTCGTGTTTTAAATTATGTGACCCCCATTGATTGTTTAAAACGTTTTTATCCTGATTCTAGATTAGCTTCCAACATACCTCTTAAAATTTTTGGGTGCACAGCTTATGTTCATACACATAACAAAGAAAAGTCTAAGCTGGATCCGAGGGCAGAAAAATGTGTTTTCATTGGTTATGCTTCCAACAAAAAGGGATACAAGTGTTTTAACCCTCAAACAAAAAAAATTGTTGTCTCTATGGATGTCACTTTTCTTGAAAATCAACCTTTTTTTCAAAAAATTTCTCTTCAGGGGGAGATAAGAGATGAAGGAAACTTTTTTGAAAGTACTTCACCTACTTCTTTACCAAAGATTATTAATTCCACTGAAGAAACTAGTGAGTTGCGATCTATTTTACCAAACCAATATGATCAATCCTTGACAGGGGAAGAAATAATGCCCATTATGTGTAAAGAACATGATAAAGAGCTCATAACTTATTCAAGAAAAAACAATCATCAACAAAAGGTCATGGTTCCTTTAACACCTGTTCAACCAAACTCTCCGAGGGCAGATTCTGATAGTACTCAAGGTATTCATAATACTTCTTCTCCTACTCTTTATTTACCTAATGTTTCAAATAATGATATTGAGTCTAGTGATCTAGATATTCCTATAGTTATTAGAAAGCCTAAACGTTCCTATCATCCTACATCCCGATATCTTTCCTATGCTAAACTCTCAAAAAATCATAATGCCTTTGTTTCTAAGTTATCCAACTTATTTGTGCCAAGAAACATACATGAAGCACTAGATAATCCTGATTGGAAATCGGCAGTAATGGAAGAGATGAATGCTCTAAAGAAGAGTGGAACTTGGGAAGTTGTTAATATACCCAAAGATCATAAAATAATCGGATGTAAATGGGTATTTACAGTAAAATGTAAGGCGGATGGGAGTATTGAAAGATATAAGGCAAGATTAGTTGCTAAAGGCTTTACTCAAACTTATGGGATTGATTACCAAGAAACATTTGCTCCTGTTGCTAAAATCAATTCTATTCGTGTTTTATTGTCTTTAGCTGCTAACTATGACTGGCCATTACATCAGCTAGATGTAAAAAATGCTTTCCTAAATGGAGATTTAGAAGAAGAGGTGTTTATGAACCTACCACCAGGATTTGAAATGATGATGGGACAAGATAAAGTTTGTAAACTTAAAAAATCTTTATATGGTCTCAAACAATCTCCAAGAGCTTGGTTTGAACGATTTGGAAAAAAGGTAAAAAGTAATGGCTATCATCAAAGTCAAGCTGATCATACAATTTTTTATAAGCATTCGGAGAAAGGTAAGGTCTCTATCTTAATTGTCTATGTGGATGATATAATCTTGACAGGCAATGATTTTGAAGAAATAGCAAATCTACAAAAGGAGTTGGCACGAGACTTTGAGATTAAAAATTTGGGAGCATTAAAATATTTCCTTGGTATGGAATTTGCTAGATCAAAGAATGGTATATTTGTAAACCAAAGGAAATATATTCTTGATCTTCTCAAAGAAACAGGTTTTCTCGGATGTAGAGCTGCAGTTACGCCTCTTGATGTTAATTTGAAGCTTGAGCCAGCTAAAGCTGAAGATGTAATTGATAGGGAAAGGTTTCAACGCCTTGTCGGAAGATTAATCTATCTGTCACATACTCGTCCTGATATAGCCTTTGCTGTAAGTATGATTAGTCAATTTATGCACTCACCTGGACGAGAACATTTTGATGCTGCCTATCGAATACTAAGATACCTAAAAGGTACTCCTGGAAAGGGTATTATGTTTCGAAAAAATAACAACCTTCAAATAGAAGTTTACACTGATGCAGATTGGGCTGGTTGTATCACTGACAGACGGTCTACTTCAGGTTATTGCACTTTTATTGGAGGAAATCTAGTTACATGGCGGAGTAAAAAACAGAATGTTGTGGCTCGAAGTAGTGCTGAGGCAGAATTCAGGTCTCTTGCTCATGGGATTAGTGAGGCAATTTGGTTAAAAAGACTGTTAGAAGAATTGAAAGTCTCGGTATCCTATCCTATGAAAGTTTACTGTGACAACAAGGCAGCTATTTCAATCGCACACAACCCGATTTTGCATGATAGAACAAAACACATTGAGGTGGACAAACATTTCATTAAAGAGAAGATTGAGAGTGGATCAATTTGTCTTTCCTACGTCCCAACTACTAATCAAATAGCTGACATACTCACCAAGGGGCTACACCAAGGACAATTTGAAATTCTAGTTAGCAAGCTAGCTATGGAAGATATCTTCAAGCCAGCTTGAGGGGGAGTGTTGCAAGATTTACGGAGTAATTCAAGGGGAGTAATTCAAGGGACAATATAATTATCTCTCTAAAACTTTTTGACTATACAGCTGTTGGTTGTTTTGTTTGTTCTGTAATTATTTTTATTCTTTGACTGTAATTATTGTCTTTGCTTTCTTCTTTCTTTTTAGCTTTAGTGTGCAGATATAAGTGTAAAATACAATTTAGAAAATATATTGAATTCAACCATTAAAATTCACAGATATCTCTAACTGCAATGCTTATGTAAGCTAAGACTGATAGAATCTTGCAATTAGATAATGATAAATGAGATAAGTGGTGTACTTTGCATTGTTATAATTCATAATCATCTCTGCACTAGCTGTGTTCATAAAATGTACTTTTTACTCTTCAACTTAGTTCTCTTTAATTGAATATGGATACTCGAAAAAAATGGATTGTGATCATAAAGTGGAAGAATTTCTGTTAGTTGTAGTAATTTTTTTCATTCCTGAAGTTGGACTCGTTTGAATTTAATTTTAGATTAATCTAATTTATTGTAAGTAAATTGGAATATTTTAATGTTTCTTGTTTATAGTTTGATTTCTTTAGGGATGAAGTTTAGGACTAACAGAAACAAATAAATACTTTACCTTGGGGTGATTCCCACTCTATAAATTTGTTAAAAATATACAGGAGAAGATAAAATGAAGTTATTGGTGATTGAATTATTTAGGAGAATTTCAGCTTATTGCTAAAACATTCTTAATGCTTTAGCTTTAGTACAATTTAATTCTCAGTATTTAAGAATTTGTCATAAATGTACCTTTTTTCCATTATTTAGTTTGAAAACGTGCCAATGTTGAAAGAAATTAGAATATCTTCATCCATTCATGTTTTAGAGGTCATTCTTGCAATGATGTGTAATGCCCATCACTATGGTATCCTGACGTACCTTATAACTATGGGTTACTTTGAGCATATTCAGCTGGAATTCAACTCAGTTGATTTTCACTTGCTTTTTTCGATGGGTGAACTCTGCTTCTCAAATGATTTAGACAATTAATTTATCTGCTTTATTTGCCCCACCCAAATGTTGCCTTCATTTTTAACATGAGACTTTTCAATCCTAGTCAAAGTTTGGAGAATAATTTTGAACTGATATGTTGTAGATGCTTGATGACTTTATTGATGTGAGCAAAGATGAGAAGCAATTAATGCATCTTTGGAATTCATTTGTGAGAAAGCAAAGGTAATTTCCCCCTTGATCTTTCTCAATTCATTTCAGTTTCACTTTATCTTTGTTCTTCTCCTGCCACTTTTGTTCTTTATATTTTATATTGTTTAGATGCTAAGAGGACATGCCAGAATCTAATGGGAAATTTTGAATGTCAGTTCATGCAATTTGGTCAAATTAAGAGTTTTTCCTTTTTCACTGCAATAGAGTACTGGCAGATGGACATGTGCCCTGGGCATGCAAGGCATTTTCAAAATTTCATAGATATGAGCTGATTGGATCTCCTGCTTTCTTTTGGTACTGTTCCCTAGATTTTCCTTTTCTTTCTTTGCTTTTTAGCCATTATAAATTCTGGAAATTGTGTATATCCCTCCTATTCTTATTTGGCCATCCCTGCTGTGTAAAGATTCTTCTATTTGGCAAGCTTCTCATATTTTGGACTACAGGAAATAGAGTTAGCAAAACCATGTTTTACTAGTCACATTAATTTATTCTTGTTATAAATCATGTAAAATATTCTTCATTTGGAGAGTACTATGCATAACAGAGCAGTTTTTATTCCTATAAATAATTATCTTTTATTGATCGAACTGCATGTCTCTTATCTAATGCTGCTGGAAATTTCTTATTTTTGTTCAAGGTCTATGAGAAGTTTCATGGACCAGTCCAGTCACAAGTTGCCATGTATAAAACAGTTAACTACTTTGCATACTTGGCAAAGTGTGATTAACTTGGTCATCAAATCTTCTCATGGACTCGGTTTGGGTAAGAATTTCCCAATAAGTGAACATTTTGAGGGAGATTTTGGATGCAATTGAGTTTTAGAGTTTGAGTATATGGTTGATGGGTTTTTACTCCCATTTAGAGTTGTATGATAATTTGGGATATCAAGTTGATTATGAGGCACCTGGTCATTGGTGCACAACAATGGCATACAGTGCTGATGGTACAAGGTTAGAATACTTAACTTATTATTGCAGTAATACCTTTTCTTATGCTTAAAAGATGAGAAAAATGATTTTATACTCCACGGATATCAGTCAAATCCATATGTTGAATAAATACTACATAACCGGTTCTCTGTGTTCTTAGGTATTTTCAAGCCATGACATATATGTTTCTTCATTGATATACAAATTAGACAAGGAACTTATAGTAGTGTATATAAGGCTTGTGACTGAATATGTGTTTAAGACATATTGTCAATATTTCTGAAGTTTTTATTTAATTTATTTATTCTAATTTCTTTTTGATTATTTATCTTGAAATATGGTTGCATGTCATATGGATTTTGTCTTACCGCTAATTTTTGGTTTACATTACATTACCTTGTAATCATATATTTTTGGCAGTTAATGGCTCTTTCATGCATGCAATCTCTCAAACTTTCTTTCCTGTCATTTATGGGTTTCTGATATTAAAAAATTATTATAATTTTTAGCGACAAATTAATGATGGACAGGACCATCGTTAATTGTTTTACTTATGGGTGAATTTAGCAACGAAAATTGGTTTCCGTTGCTAATTTTAGCAACGGAAAATTTATATTCGTTGCTAAAATTGATCAATTCACCGTATCTTGCATTGTTGAATTTAGCAACGGAATTCAATTTTCGTTGCTAAATTTAGCAGCTGAATAAAATTTTCGTTGCTAAAAATAGCAACTGCCAAATTAGCAACCGAAATTTCTGTTGCTAATTTCTATTGCTATTTTTTATTAGCAACGGAAAATTGACATTTTTTATTGCTAATTTGCAAATTTCTTGCAGTGAGCAAGGGTTTTTTTCCTCGCTAATGCTTAAACCAAACACCCCATTTACAAACCATTGGCAAGAAAATAATCCAAGCTAAAGTAGGGAGTATTGCATTCCAAGCTACATTAGCGAGGGATTTTTCCTCGCTAATGGTTAAACCACACAACCAATTTACAAACAGTTGGCGACAAAATAATCCAAGCTAAAGTAGCGAGTATTGCATTCCAAGCTAAAGTAATGAGGGATTTTTCCTCACTAATGGTCCCATGTATAACACATAGGCTAGGAAATAATCCTCACCACATTAACAAAGACCAGAATCCACGTTAAATTCGTAAGGATTACATTCTTCCTAAATGTTAAACCTCACATCAAAGTTGAATTACCCGTTGGTGAGGGAATAATCCTCACTAAAATAGCAAGGACTATATTCCAAGCTAAATTAGCGAGGGCTATTTCCTCACTATATTGTTAAACCTCACACATACCATAAATGAACAACTGGCGAGGTATAGAAACCAAGCTAAGTTAGCGAGGATTTTGTTCTCGCTAATGGTTAAACTCACATCCCAAATGAATTACCTATTGGCGAGGAAATAATCCTAACTAAAATGGCGAGGACTGTAATCCTAGCCAAATTAGTGATGATTTTTTCCTCACTAATTGTTAAACCTGAACATCCCAAATGAATTACCCATTCGCGAGGGAATAATCATCACCAAAATGGCGAAGACAACAATCCCAGCTAAATTAGTGAGGATTTTGTCCTTGCTAAATCTGTATACCTCTCATTTACCCTGAATTGAGTATTGGTAAGATTTGATGGCAAGGGTTTCAGTCCAAGCTAAATTGGCAAGGGTTATATCCTCGCTATATTTTGGCGCCTATAATTAGCGACAATAATATTTAATTATTGCTAAATTGGCAAGGGTTATATCCTCGCTATATTTTGGCGCCTATAATTAGCGACAATAATATTTAATTATTGCTAAATTGTTACATTTTTTTTTGCTTTTTCACAACCCCTGTTGATATTTGCGATAGCCGCAATTTGGTCGCTATGTAGTACATTTAGCAACAAATTTCAATGTCATCGCTAATTTTTGTCGCTATTATGCATTTTTTATAATGGTTCGATGGACATCACAATGGTGACTCCTTGATAAAGCATATAAAAATTTATTTTTTACTAGCTATTACCTGCCTTGCGATGCCTAGCAGAAGCCCTCGTAGGTTGATTGCCAACAATGAATGGGGATACCCCGAGCCATTATCTCATGCTTTTAATTTTGAGGCTCGAGGCATTGCGAATTGGATTAAAATTCCTCTCCATTGCAAAGCGACCGACCTTCACAAGTTAAATGAACATTGATCCAGTTTCAAGTTCTAAAAGCGAACTTACAAGAACAAACCGGATGCTTGCGGGGTTCGATGGGCATCACAGTGGTGACTCTATGATGAAGCGTGTAAAAAATTATTTTTTACTAGCTATTACATATTTACGAAAAGTAAAAGGAAAATTAAAGGGAAATTAAATACAGGCTCAAAATGATGATAAATAAGAAAATAAATCATATACTAATTTACTCTGTCTTATCCTCTGATCCGGTCCGCCGATCCGGTCTGAAAGTGAGTTACACATATAAAAAATATGAGAAGAAAACATAATTAGTATATAATGATAAAAAATGGTGAGGAAAGTAAATAATAATTTAATGATAATATTTATAATAGTAATTATAAATATTATTATTAAAGCAATAAAAACATTAATAATGACAATATTTGCAATAATAAAATTAGCACAAATTGATAATATCAAAATCATAATAACAATAAAATAATTAACAATATTAAAAGTAATGATAATAGGCTAATATTGATAAAACATTAATAATAGCAATAATCATGTTGATATAATAATAATAATAATAATAATAATAATAATAATAATAATAATAATAATAATAATAATAATAATAATAATAATAATAATAATAATAACAACAACAATAACAATAACAATAATAATAATAATAATAATAATAATAATATGTATTATTTGTAATTAGTTGTTTTTTTTATGATTATTGCACTCATTAAGATGTAAAAATCGGATTAAAACTTGTTAGAATTGGGTAAATAGCTTAATTAAAAATTACTATTCATCATCTTCCTCCTTGAGTTCATATTTTAATTCTCATGTTACTTTTGGGCACTTTCTTTTTTCTTGCCTTTATATGTTAAAATTTTACCTTTTTCGTACCATTATTGGCTGCCCCAGCTTCAATTCTACCAAAACTACCAAGTGGAAGACTAGTGAACCTTACATTACTTCCAATATCTTCTATTTCCTGACCAAGTATTGGTGTGTCTGTCCCATTTATTAGATACATGTTTGATAAATAATCATGCTCTAACACGATCTAACACATCATAGTTATTTGTGAACATATGATGAAGTCCACTCTTATTGACAATGCATGCAAATTTAATAACATTCATATACTTCAACGCTTCAGCCCACTTATGAAATCTTGTGCAATTTGTCCCCATCTATTTCTCCAAACTCATCATGGTTTCATCGTTTACATACCTTGGAAATGGATCCACAATTGACAAATTCTTATCCACCTTAACAAATTCTTTCAATTTTTCCGAAACACGAGCTTCATTTTTTTTTTAAATTCAAGTTTTAATCATTTTTATCCTAATTGCTTATAAAACTAAATATAATTACATTATTTCAATTAATATTTAAAAAGTTTTGTTTAATATTTTTTATTTTTTAAAATATTTTAAGCATTAGATTTTGAATTCTGTCACTAAAAATTTGTCATTAAATATCATTTTTTTTTTAGATTTTGGATGGAAAACTTAACAAATGTTAGATGAAAAATTCTAAAAAATTGGAAATTGATTTGTTTAGTTTTTCAATTTAGGTGCTAAAATGAAAATATGATTATAAGTTGAAAAAATACTTATAATTAATTTTATATTATATTATGATATTTTATGTGTTAATTAGTGAATCAAGTATGTCCTAATGTGTAATATAAATTAAATGAAATTGAAAAATGGTGGGCGCTTAAAGCCCAGGTTTTTTATGGTCAAAGGCGGCTATTTTAATGCTGGGGATTATCCCAGTTTTTGTGCGTTGTATTCCTAATGAGGACCACAACTCTGTATGCTTCATTTCTTTATCTTCTTCCTGTGTGGATAACTTTGACAACTCATATTGTTTAACAATACTTTCTTTAAAATAGAGTGTATTTTAATCTAATATCCTTCATTTATTTATGCATTGAATAAATAATAAACTAGAAGAAAATTAACTTTTACTTATAAAATAGAAGAATAGTAATTTTTTACTTTCTAGAGAAATTTACTATCAATGGCAAATGGATTGAATAGGTTGAGTTTCAATCCAATCATTATAATATATTAGATTATAAAATAGAGTGGATTGAATTAGATTGGATAATGATACAAATATATCATTATTAAATGAGTTGGATTATAATAAAAGAAGATTGAGTTATTATCTTTTTAAAGAACAAAAAATTATAAAAATAATATTTTATATATTTATATGGTATAAAAAGTATTATAAAATCACAAATAATATAAATTGATTATTAATAAATTGATTCATACTGATGACATGACAAATTGGATTGAATCATATTATTTTTATTTTACAGTTCAAATAATTCCGTTTACAAATTCATTCCATCAAAATTTGCGGACGTCACATGCATGTAAGAATTTTCCAACAAACAATGGACTTTCTAATAGCTAACATGTAATGTATGTATGGTCCTACAATGTTGCTTTTAATTGCATGCCCCACCAAGATCCTAGTATTTTGTGAAACTGCTTCCTGAATTACAAAACCATGCAATATGTAACATTAATGAAGACAAAACAAACACTATAAATAGCATGTATACACTACTTAATCTATCAAATAGAAAGCAAATACACTTTTCAATTCTCTTCTTCAACTATTTTTGCATGATGTTTCCATTGTCATCTCCCTCATCTGCATATGGAAAATGGTTAGGATTAGTTACTGCGATATGGGTGCAGGCAATTGCTGGTAACAATTACACATTTTCCAACTACTCTGATGCTCTAAAATCTCTAATGAATCTTACCCAATTGCAGCTCAATAATCTTTCTGTAGCCAAAGATGTGGGTAAGGCATTTGGTCTTCTTTCTGGCCTTGCTTCTGATCGTTTCCCAACTTCTGTTATTCTCCTCATTGGATCACTTGAAGGTTTTGTAGGCTATGGAGTTCAATGGCTAGTCGTTAGCCACCGAATTCAACCTCTTCCTTATTGGCAGGTAAAATCAGCTTTCACAATCATTTTTATGCTAGAAGTGCTAAACAACTAGCTTCTCTTTTACCTTCTCCATTCACCGTACAACACATATTCAAATAAAATAAAATATTTAATTCTATATGTTAGAAAATGAATACCAATTATGCAAATATTAGATTTTATATTTATAAAACCGGATCAGTTTTTTTAAATCAAAATAATCAAAAAAAATTCAAAAATGAAAATTTTCGTCATTTTAAAAAATTATATATCTTATATTGTTAATTGGCTTTATTGCTGTTGGTAAAGGAATTAATTATTAGTTTGATTTAGTTAGTGTTAAAATTCAATTTGATTTCGGTTTATAATTTTTATAAAATTTTAATTTTCGATTATTTCGGTTGAATTTCGAAAATCCAACACGGTTCGCCCCACTTAACTGTCCTCTTCCTTGTTGGCTGATAACAGTTTTTACAATCGGTTCTATATTTGTAAAGTTAAAGACTATTCACACATATATTTGTTTTTTTCTTGTTCTGGTACAGATGTCTATATTTCTAGGCATGGGAGGGAATAGTACAACATGGATGAACACAGCAGTTCTAGTGACTTGTATGCGAAACTTTCGGAAAAACCGAGGCCCGGTCTCAGGAATTCTCAAGGGTTATGTAGGATTAAGCACTGCAATTTTCACAGATATATGTTCAGCTCTTTTCTCCTCAAATCCTAGTGCCTTTCTTCTTATTCTTGCCATTGTTCCTGCTCTTGTTTGCCTCACTGCCATTCTCTTCCTAGTCGAAGAAGCCCCACTGGCCGCCACTGCAGCAGAAACTAAGCAAGACTCTCAATATCTCAATGTCTTCAATGCCATTGCCATTGCCTTGGCTCTCTATCTTTTGGCATTTGACATTACTGGGAACCATAGCCATACTCTTTCTTTAGCATTTGCAGTAGGACTTGTATTCCTTCTTGCTACCCCATTAGTTGTTCCTCTGCACTTTCTTCTGTTCAGGAAAAAACCCAGTTCGGATATTGAGCAGCAAGTTAAAGAACCATTGCTTGTTGCTTAAAAAGATTCACCATTGGCAAAGCAAAGTAGTGACAAATTGGAAAAACCAAGAATCGGGGAGGATCACACAATTCTTGAAATGGTGAAAACATTGGATTTCTGGATTTTATTTTTGTCATTTCTTTGTGGTGTGGGTCCTGGAATGTGTGTGATGAACAACATGGGCCAAATGGGGCTTGCTCTTGGATATGTCAATGTCTCCATTTTTGTGTCACTTACTAGCATTTGGGGATTCTTCGGACGCATAGTTTCAGGCCTTGCATCAGAATATTACATGGGGTAAGTTCCTTACATCCTTGCTTCCTTTCTCTTTGATCAACTTATGTTTAAGACTATGCAAAACCGAATTGAAACTGAAAACCGAACCAAATCATAGAGAATTTGGTTTGGATTATTTTGTCTCTAGTTTAATCGATTTAGTTCTCAATATAAATTTCAGTGTAAATAGTTCAGTTCCATTGTTAGAAGCCTAGGACCAACATAATCAAACTTTGACGTTTCCATTATATATACTTTTATATTATATTTTAATATATAGCAATTATATAAATTGACAAAACCAATTGAACCAAAACTATCGAATATAAATTAGACTAGTTTGGTTTTTTTGTAGAAGTTCAGTTCATAAAATGATGTAGGTCTAAAAATTCTGTTCGGTCATGAATGAACCAATCAAATGCAGAGTCTTAACTTATTTATCGCTTTTCAATTTGTTTATGCTATTTGTAGGAAATTCAGGACACCAAGGCCAATATGGAATGCAGCATCACAAATAGCTATGGGCATTGGTTTTGTGGTAATGGCACTTGCCTTACCAGGATCACTATATATTGGTTCAATTTTAGTTGGAATTTGCTATGGAGTTCGCTTGACTATAACTGTGGCAGTAGCATCAGAATTGTTTGGTCTCAAATATTATGGCTTATTATACAACATTCTGATTCTAAATCTTCCATTGGGTTCATTTCTATTCTCTGGCCTGCTTGCCGGTTATTTGTATGATGCTCAAGCAACTAACACAGCTCAAGGTGGTAATGTTTGTGTTGGTCCTCAATGTTTCTGTCTTATCTTTCTGATTATGGCCATTGCCTGTGTTTTTGGGTTTGGATTGGATGTGCTTTTGGCTATCAGAACAAAGAATGTCTATGCCAAGATTTATTCAGACCACAAGCCACGTCGGTCTGCAGTTGCTTGAGGATTTACTTTTTATTGTTAGGCAGGTTTTGTAAATTGTGCATTGTTTTGTAACTAGTTCTAGTTTAGGAAGTTCAATTATCTGCAATTGTAAATCCAATTTATAAATAATTATCTTCACATTATATGTCTCGTCTGTTAAGAATCTGAATTTGCTGCAACTTCTTTATTATCACAAGGTATAAACCAATTTATCAAATAATGTATGCCTGGTTTAAGAATATATACCCAATGGACCTTTCCATATCAGAATTTGAATTAAACTATCAATTTTTATTTGGCATATGCAACCAAAAATTATAACTTATCCAATCTCTTGTTTCTTATAATTCTAAAACAACACAATAGAGCTTATCTTGCATCAAAGACTCAAATCTAATAAGAATCAACAAGTACTATTTACAACAGAGCAATTTTTGTACAGGATAAAACCCTGCAGACAAATAAAATTGAAAAGAGAACAGGAAAAAAAAACATGTAAATGGTTAAACACTACTTACAATTTCTCTTGACATTGGATGATAATCAAAATATGATACTTACAGAATCGTTGGGCAGTCCGACTGCAACACTAGGGGCAGTTGGGCAGGAAGCTAATGGGCATCCATCTGAATCACTCCCCCACCAAACAAGGCTAACATTCTGAGTCCCCAAAAACAAGTACAAGAATACTCCCACAAAGGCTAATCCAGCATCAAGTGCCCCCGACAGAACGCAGTTGTGGCGGCTCCACCACTCTGTACAGTATCTGTATGCAACAAATCCTGAAGCAAACCCAATAGCAACCCAGGTTATGTAGTTGACAGCAGTTGCCGACAACATGTTAAGTGTAGCTCCTAAGAGTACTGGCATGGAGATTAGTTTAATCCATTCCTTGTGCAAGCAAAACAAGGAGAGGAGCTAGAGCACCAGCCAAGAAAAACAAGTTGATTGCAGAGTAATGACCAAGATCTTCGAAAATTCTGCGAGGGCCAATAAGACCCCAGATCACTGATGCATCATAGAACACATGATCACTTGGACAAGTCCATGGACTTGGTATCGGAAGCAATTCATTGTCACATATATTGGGAATTGTGTCCATAAGCCACCATGCTGTTGTTAAATGTACTATTGCTGATATTACAGTACCCAGCACCTGAAATTTGTAAATTACTTTTCAGATATGCAATAAAGAAATTAAACAATAGTAGTTTTTTTATTCTTTTCCAGCTGCAAAAATGTAGACTAAATTATTATATCTGAGCCATGAACATGGCTTTAGGAGGAATCTTCATATAATGGCCAAGCTTAAAATCTTGCAAAAATGTGATTGCTTGTTTCATGCTAATGTATCCATACACTTTAAAACATATGTTGGCAAGAGGGAATCCTGGGTACAGATAACCAATTATATATTCGGTTATCACATTTAGACCCAGTGTCTGTTGCCAAAGAGAAACATTAAGAAAATATTGCAAATGATGAATGGTTGAATCTTATAAAGCTCATATGATAACAGAATGGGATAGACTATAAAAATAAGTATTTTACCTGATTTGTTGTAGCAGTTATGACTCCAATAGGAAGGGTGAAAAAGAGGGCAAGGCCACAAGCTAGCAAGACACCCCACTATGGTAATTGTTACAAACTGTAAAAGTTAGTTAATGAGTTGGAACAGTTTTATTATTAGGGTTGTTCATTAGCGTTGTTCATTAGTTGGATTGGGTTAAAAAAAAATCAACCCAAACCAATATAGACGGTTTGAGATGGTTTGGGATGGTTTGGAACAGTTTTTTTTATTATAGTTTATAATGGTTTGAGGTGGTTTTAAAACGTTTTGAAGTAAATTAACTATTATATTTATCAATTTTTTTTTTCAAAATGTAACTTATAAAATAAAATAATAAACAAAATAATAATTACATTAAATTATAAATTGTACTAAATTTAAAATATTATATACTATATTTAAAACTAATAAATATTAAAATTTAAATACAAAAATTGTACTGAAATTAAAATAAATAAATAAACAATGAATTAACATCTTATTTAAACTCATGTGAAGCAAGCAGTGCTCTAAATGGGCATTTGAAAGAGTGAGCATACCCCTTCCATATTTGAGAAATAACTCTCTCATTCTCACTGCAACTGCTTCTACATCAGATTGCAGAAATACCTAATCAAATGCAAGAATCAGTAAATAACCTCCACAAGCAGATTCTTATGCATAATTAGCAAGTTACCTTGCCATCATCTACAAGTAGATTTCGTCACTGCTTCAATCAATGACCTTTGCACCATTCTCCATCTATGTTCTGGATCATTGAAATCAGGATTTGGACACTGAACATGGGAACAGGAATGTTACAATAAAATTACATAAAGAAACTGGGGAGTTGAGGCAGAAGAAGTAATAAAACAAGAATCCAACTCCTTTCGATGGTATATTCCATGAATCATGTTTGTCATTTTCAATGAGTCTATTAGGTGAACATTCTTCCTTTTCAACTACTCTCAGTTTCTGTTTGCTCCACTTCTCAATTCCAAGGTGAACTAAAGTTGGAAGATGCATAACAAATCAAGGAAAAGAATTAAAATTTGCAGTTCCATCTATTAGAAAATAAAGAAATTATAACTGTGTCTCACTTCTTTGGCATGTTGCAAACTTGCAATCCCTAAAATGGAAACAAGCCGCAAGGAAGAAAGTATAAAGTTGATAAAGTTTCCACTTCTAACAAATGCTGGGGAAATCAAACTGAAATTTTAGTTTCTAAATCTTCTTACATAATACTAGTGCCAAAGCCATAAAACACAGCATCTTATTTAAACTCATGTGAGGCAGGAGTCTTCCAGGTTGGACACATTTTAGTATATGGTAGGGAAAAGCATTAGTTCAACCATAAAAGCTTCAACAGAACATAAAAAAATTCAGACAATGATCAATTCCATAGAAACAAACACAAACAAATGCCATGAAAAGAATTACTGGCTATAAGAAGAATCCAAATCACAAATGTCGTGAGATTACCTCTAAGAAAGAATTCAAATCAATTACTTTGGTCAGTTGAATTTGAAGTTTCTAGACCATGGCTAGAAAAGTAAATTACTTGCACGATTATTGATGAATTATCAAAATGCAACCCTGGTAATTACAAAATCACTTCCTGGGACAGCTTCATATAGTTGCCATCATCCTACAATAATCCAAAAGTTAGTTCTAACATGCGAGGAATTGACCATCATCCTACAATAATCCAGAGTGAATTATTAATACTAGCTCAAGTAGTTCTAATTAAATTAATAAACTAGACTTGTCACCAAAAGAAGAACAGCAGGTGCACCAGATAATAGAATGCCACTTCCAAAGCAACAATTATAGTATCAGAATGGAAATCATTACACTTCGGAGAACAGCCGTACATATGGATAGCAACAAATTGAACAGCCGTACATATGGATAGAAAGTTGTACGACAGAAACCACTCCCCATATGGGTCTATCAAAATCGTAATTAAAACGCAACAATAAGGATTTTCCGTGAATATATGAAAGAGTTTTTGCAGTAAAAAGAATAAAAGATTGGATTTGAATCAATAAATCCAACTAAAAATTAAACTGAGCAAGAGTGGAGAGCTTACTTTTGACGATGATCCTGCTAGCCAGTGGGAAATTAGAAACCGTGACTTTTGTTAGATTTCAGTGACAGCAAGAGCAGATTCTCGTGTTCTCCTCAGTGCAGTCCCTTATATATATAATATATGAAATAAAAAGAGTAGCAGAAGACAATTAATTAATTACTTAACCATTAATTACTTATATATATGAAATAAAAACAGTAGCAGTAGAGTTTGCTAAACTTTCAAGAATGGATGTACATAAAAGAACACGAAACAGAGGTTAAGGATGCGGTGCTCTCAAGAACAGTTTATTGTTGAAATTACCAAATCAATATTTATATATAGTAAGAATAGTTTATCTAAATAATCATACATTAAATAAACAAAGCAAAAATTTCAATCAACGAAGGATCCAAAGAAAAAAGTAGAAATTAAAGGATAAAAAAAAAAGAACGAATGAAGAAACCAAAGAGATCTGGTTGAGGATTTTCTTTACCAAAGAAGTTTCAGCAAACCGAACTACTTCTGTAGGAGAAGCAATTCAGATTTGAGACAAATGAAAGAGAACAAATAATCATATACCTGTTGAAGCTGATGTGACCAATGGAGAGCGAAATACAGGAAAAAAAATGAAAGAGGGAGAAGGCAGAGTAGCAGAGATGAGCTAAGGCACGATCGAGAGATGGAGAGGATGAAGGAAATGGTCGGTTCAGGTTAGAACCCGACATATTACCTAATAACCCGACTTTTAATCATTTAAAACTGAAAAAATTAACCAATTCAACCTTAACTCACTTAAATCGTATTTTTTTTGTTTGGTCGGTTTGAATTGACTGGATTGATCGGTTCAACCCAAATATAGAACAACCTTAGTTAACGTAATCTTAGGAACATATATATAGCTTCCTTCTTCAGTTAGATTTCCTAAAATAACTAGAAGTCTAACTCTTGTATATCAGTATATATGGATGTACCTTTGATGAATGAAATAGAGAAAAACAATTCTCCCATCCTGTGGAACCATGGATGTTTGACAGCACTTCTTAGGATACTCGCATCTTAAAAGGAATATAAATGTTAGTCTCCTAATCTGCAGTAACATTTGATTTTAGCTGATGTGGTATTCTCAAAAGATAAACCTTTCTTTCCATTTCAACTCACTCTTACAAGTCAGAGGAAGAAAGATGAGTGGCTTATTTATACTATGATATCTTCTCGAGGGTCTGTTGATGTATCTTTTGTATCTTCTAGTATTGAGCAGACAACGAGTGGTATTCCTTCAACATCAGCAAGACCACGGATTGTTCAAGTCTACTCTCAAAGAAAAGACATCCACGTTACATATCCTACACCAACTCATTCATCATCTTATCCGGCTCCAACTGACCCCGATCTTCCCAATGCTCTTCGTAAAGGTAAACGCAATTGTCAATCCACTTATTCCATTATTAAGTTTGTTTTCTATGATCACCTGTCTCTCTCTACATGCTCTTTAATTGCATCTTTAGATTCTATATCTATCCTTAAGATAGTTAGAGAAGCCTTAAGTCATATTGGATGGTATGATGCTATGCTTGAGGAGATACATGCCTTGGATATAAATCACACTTGTAAGTTGATAAATTTACCAAAAAGGAAGAAGGCTAAGGGTTGCAAATGGATCTTTACAGTCAAAGTTAATTTGGATGATTCTATAGCTCGTCTTAAAGCTAGCCTTATTGCTAAAGGGTATGCTCAGACGCATGGAGTGGATTATTCTGATACTTTTTCTCCAGTCACTAAAATTGAGTTATGTTCATTTATTCATATCTTTGGCAGCTTTTCAATATTAGCCTTTATATCAATTAGAAATTAAAAATGTGTTCCTTCATGGTGACCTTCAGGAATAAGTCTATACGAAGCAATAATCTGATTTTGTTGCTCAGGGGGAGTATGGAAAAGTTTGTCACCTGAAGAAATCCTTGTATGGATTGAAGCAGAATCCTCGTGCTTGGTTTGGTTAATTCAGTGAGGTTGTCCAAGAGTTTGGGTTAAATAGGAGTCAATGTGACAATTCAATTTTCTATAGATAATCGAAAGCTAATACTATTCTTCTTGTGGTTTATGTTGATATTGTGATTACAGGGACTGACGCTACAGGCATCTCTGCACTTAAGTTCATATATGGTAGATTTCACACTAAAGACTTGGATCAGTTAAAATATTTCTTGGGAGTGGAAGTGTCGAGAAGTAAGAAGGGAATCCTTCTATCCCAAAGAAAATATGATATTGACTTGCTTTCAAAAATTGAAAAATTAGGAGATAAGCCATGCAATACACTTATGGTTCCCAATGCACAACTTAAAAAGATGATGGTGATCTTTTTGAAGATTCAGAATGATATTAGAGATTGGTTGGAAAATTGAATTATCTCACAGTAACTCGTTCAGATATTGCATTTGCAGTGAGTGTAGTTAGTCAATTTATGGCTACTCCTACGGTCAAGAATTGGAAAGCTCTCGAGCATATATTGTTTTATTTAAAGGGTGCTCCTGGACTAGGTATATTGTACAGGGATAATGGATATACTCACATCGAGTGCTTTACCAATGCTAATTGGGCAGGGTCTAAGGTTGATGGAAAATCAACTACAGGCTATTGTATTTTTGTTGGTGAAAACTTAGTGTCCTAGAGGAGCAAGAAGCAAACTATGATATCCAAATGTAGTGCAAAATTTGAATACAGGACTATGTCATTCCACATGTGAAATCTTGTGAATTTGTCATTTGCTTGCTAAAATTGATATCGATCACTCTTCTCCAGCAAAACTTTGGTGTGATAATTAAGCTGTTCTTCACATTGCCTCCAATCCAGTGTATCATGAGCGGACCAAGTATATTGAAGTTGATTGTCACTTTATTTGTAAAAAGATTTAGGATAATATTATCTCAATGGGACATGTGAAAACAGAAAAAACGGTTGGATGATTTATTCATATAAGCTTTAAATGGATCCCAAGTTGAATATTTGTGTAACAAGCTGGATATGATTAATATCTATACTCCAGCTTGAGGGAAAGTATTGCAAACTGTAAATAGTTAGTTAACGTAATCTTAGGAACATATATATAGTTTTCCTTCTCCAACTAGATTTCCTAAAATAACTAGAACTCTAACTCTTGTATATCAGTATATATGGATGTACCTTTGATGAATGAAATAGAGAAAAACAAGTCTCCCATCTTATATTTTGTTACAGTAACTGGAGTTGATCATTATAGTATTGACATGTACATATGGTTGCCACTATGTTTAAGAAAGAATGCACATAAACCACCATTTTAGGACTCACTTATATTGTCTCATCAATTTCGTGTGCACATCCATTTTCTTCTCTTGGAAGGCAAATCTATTTTACTGCCATAGATCTCTACAGTCATTGAAAAACTAGTGAGAAATTTTCTCAAATTTTGAATTGTAAAAAAATACAGGTATGAATTCTTTTTCTCTTTGCTTACAGACCTTTAGTGGAAAAGGAAGACATGAACAATAGTAGCACCCAGGCAAGCGAAATTGAGGCTATAAATCATTGCAAAGTTGGTGTTGACATAAAAAGGGCCTTGAAGCTCATAGACAACCATGTCAATATGGGAATTGGGGTCTATAATGGCCGAGATGTTGTATATCTGGCCAGTAGAATTGAATAAGCCATCTGAGAATATGGGAAAGTTCTTTGGCCTTATAAATGTTAAGCCAATATGCAATTGGGGTGATAACATACATAATAAAGGCAAAACCAATAGCTACATTAGCAGTTGCAAACCACGGACTAGCCAATGGACTTCCAAGGTAAGAGGATACACTAGCCCAATCAAATCCAAAAAAGTCAATTCAAGTCCATAGAGACCTGAACCAAGCTGATGGGCAAGAATGGAAGTTGGGAATATCCAACAGATCCAGGAAAAAAGCTTAACTTGGGAAGAAGGTAGCCTGGAAAGACATAGTATGCAAAGGTACAAATAAAGGCAACAATGAAGAACTGATTCCTTGTTAGTCTTCCTCTATGCCTTTTCTCTTCTCATGTAATGCCCTGTTGTTTAACAATGATTGTCTTAAAAGTTGGATATATATATATATATATGCAAATTGAAATCGTTGAGAATTTAATGACAGAATATATCTGAATGCAGGTAAATGGTACTTCAATCAAACCCATATTGTGTGGGTTGGTTGTTATTTATTTTATTTAGATTCAAGGCATGATACCAAAATCTTGATCTGTAATCTAGCACGGGCATCAAGAAACTATTTTCGACTTTTTTTACGTCAATCATTTAATCTTATAATTTTTAAAACAAGATTTGAGGAAAAAAGTGAAAAGTAAGAAATTCGGGATTTTTTTAAAAATGGTGTGAAAATAAAATTTATTTGGAAAAGGGGGATGAATTTTTTACTATTTGGGAGAATTGTTGATCCAGTACAATTTCGCAACCAGTCATTGCATTGTAACGTCCTCGGATCACCACTGATAGATATTGTAACGTCCCCGGATCGCCGCTGGTAGATATTGTCCTCTTTGGGAATCGACGTCCACATGTCTGCTTTTGAGATCATGCCGGATCCGCCCCCTCACGATTTTGCTCTTGAGGTTATCCCTAAAACGCGTCTACCAGGGAGAGGTATCCACATGCTTATAAGGCATGCTTCATTCTCCACTCCAATCGATGTGGGATCTCACAATCCACCCCCCTTAGGGCCCAGCATCCTCGCTGGCACACCGATCTGGCACCGGCTCTGATACTAATTGTAACATCTCCGGATTCCTGCTGGTAGATATTGTCCGCTTTGGGAATCGACGTCCACATGTCTGCTTTTGAGACCATGTCGGATCCGCCCCCTTACGGTTTTGCTCTTGAGGTTACCCCCAAAATGCGTCTACCAGGGAGAGGTATCCACATGCTTATAAGGCATGCTTCGTTCTCCACTCCAACCGATGTAAGATCTCACAACACATCGATTGGAGTGGAGAACGAAGCATGCCTTATAAGCATGTGGATACCTCTCCCTGATAGACACGTTTTAGGGGTAACCTCAAGAGCAAAACCGTGAGGGGATGGATCCAACATGGTCTCAAAAGCAGACATGTGGACGTCGATTTCCCAAAGCGGACAATATCTGTAACGTCCCCGAGTTGCTGCTGGTAGATATTGTCTGCTTTGGAATCGACGTCCACATGTCTACTTTTGAGACCATGCCAGATCTGCCCCTTACGATTTTGCTCTTGAGGTTTACCCCCCAAAACGCGTCTACCAGGGAGAGGTACTCCACCATGCTTATAAGGCATGCTTCGTTCTCCACTCCAACCGATTTTGGGATCTCACAATCCACCCCCCTTAGGCCCTAGTATCCTCATTGGCACACCGATCCGGTACCAGCTCTGATACCAATTATAACGTCCCGGATCACCGCTGGTAGATATTGTTCGCTTTGGAAATCGATGTCTACATGTCTGCTTTTGAGATCATGCCGGATCCGC